>JANKHO010000267.1:0-28999 GCA_027627235.1 Agrocybe chaxingu | reverse complement strand
GCTCTTCATGCTGCCAGTCGTTGATGTCGTCGTCCGAGGGAATTCGGATGCTCGCTGGGCGAGAACGAGACCGCGAGCACGAACGTGACTCTGCGGTAGACGCAGGAAGTTGGTACTGTACAGGATCAGGCTCCTCGTGCATCGATGTGGCATCGTCGCCCTCTGCTCCCCAGCCAACTCCCCAAGCAACCTCATCCACCATCGCAATCGTCCATCTGCTCGACACTGCACGGTCCAAACAGCCCTGAAGGATCCTCTCCGCCCCCCGACCAATATCCTGTGGGATCTCGTAGGTTCCTGAAACAGTTATGTAAGTGCTTTAAACTGCAAGATAGAAAAGAGACACCATACCGTTAAGGATCTTCATTTGCAATCTTGGCTCGAAAGAATCAGAAAACGGCAGCCGCCCGGTAAGAAGAGCATAAAGCATCACACCGAGTGCCCAGATATCTTGACCAGGGTGTGGCCGCATAGCGTCGGATGTCTGAGGGAGAAGTAGTTCTGGAGCCGCGTATGGCAGGGAACCGGGTTGGAAGGAATGGACTGGTTGAGATGTGGAAGTAGAGTTCCTGTGACGGACGGTATTGTGCCGATGCACAGCTTGAAGATGGAGATTTCCTTTCGCTTGTTTCTTGGACGGCGCCGCTAGAGAGACAGCACGATGGACAGAGCCATGGCCATTTCCTAACGAAAATTCTGTGCCGAAGTCGAAAAGTTCGTCTGACTCGTCAGAGTCTTCATCTGGCGTCAAATCCATTTTGCGGGTCATGCCGAAATCTCCTATCTTGCACATGCCCATATCATCGACCAGCACATTCTCCAACTTCATATCCCTATGGACATATCTCGCCACTTCGTGCAGGTACCGCAGCCCGCGGACGACCTGTCTAAACATCATGCCGGCATCGTCTTGGAGGAGGGCTGGAGTGCCATCTCGCTTCAGGATGTCAAACAGCGACCCCGCCGGGCAGTAGAGTGTGAAGAAATAGTCGGCATACGGTGAGTGTACGACGGAGAATAGCGGGAGAATATGTTCATGACTGAGAGTGGCCCAGACCGTGGCTTCGTGCTGTAGCTTCTTGCGCGCTTGGGGTGCATTGCCCGCCTTGACGAGGTCTGAGCGACGTACAATCTTGACTGCGGCGATGCCGCCGGATTGCGAGGAGGCACGTCTGATGATAGAGGATGCGCCGTAACCGATGATAGGCCCAAGGGTATATCCTCCGACGATTTGGCCTTCGTCGTCGGGTTTTGGGGCAGCTGCGGGGGCGGGGCTCGTGAATGCTGAAAGAAACATGGCTGCTGGAGATGCTGAAAGGCTGGTGGATTGTGATGAAGGAGCCGGGTCGCTTCGTGGCGATCTGGGGGCTAAAAATGCTCTAGAACTCTCGGCCATAAGAGAAGCAGAGAGACGCTGCTCGACGTCAAGGTTGCTCCTAGAGGAAGATGCGGCGGTGGAGTTGAACTGATCTTCGTCTTCTTCCTGCAGGGCCTCTATGACGGGCCTCGCTGCGGTTGGAGAGCGCCCATCCCTATGGTTGGATGCATGGGGTAAGGAAGGGATGTTGTCAAAGGTGGATCGTTCGGTAGAGTGGAGGTTAGTGTACATGAAAGGGTGGTAAGGCTTGTTGAGGTGGGAGCGGACAGGTAGTTAAGGGTGTAGGTGACAGAGTCAGAGGTCGGCCGGATCTGCTGTGGTGGAAAGAGAAATGGATGCTACCGTCTCGTGACCCACTTTGCCTTTGCCTATTGTGGCATCCGCATTTCAAATTCCATCACCGCCACAATGTTATGCATTCAACCAGCCAAGCGCCCTACACGGAGAACCTCACAAAACCCTTCAGGGATGCGGTCGAGCTATGTCATTTCGCCTGTGGCTCGGAATCGGGGGTCCGCCACCGCTGGGGATTTTTTCTGTGGCGAACAAAGACTTACACGTCCAACAGCGGCGACCTTGGCTGGATGGGTCCCATGATGTTGATACACACGCCGCGGGACCGTACTTCCGAGACCCGCTCTCGGCGACATCTTGATGGGTTTATTTAAGCGGGGAAGCTAAGGTTAGGGCTACACGTCACTCCGATCACACCGCCGAACAAAGCATTTGGTTGTGCTGGCACATTCGACACCACATCCTATAAGGCCGTATATACCCTGCTCTCTGTCAAGACTCTTGCAGTCAATACTCCTTCTGCGTCTGCTTCTCTTGCGCGCTTGCGTTTGAGATAACTACGATGTCGTTCATCCGGTAAGGCCCCACCAGCTATGACTTTTCACGATGTTGACCAAGCAAGCTAGACTAATCTTGTGTGTAACTGGAGTCTACTCATGTTTTTTGGTAAGGCACCTCGAAGAATACGCTGAGGAGGATACTAATTCCCTTCATTAGCTATGGGCGATTGCACAGGAACGATGTATGTCTCAACCGCCCAGTGGTTGTACATAACGCTCATCTTCATCTCCAGTATCCGTTCCTTTCAAATCTCTAGATGGCAAATCTTCCGACAAATTTAAATCGCCTCTCTTCATGGGAACATGTCAAAGTGCACTAAGTGCATTATCAGCTCTAATATATATCCTAATCCGAAGCAAACCTTCCGCTACCATTTCTCAAAACCTTGGACTCGAGCACATCGAACCGTCAGGTGCGAAGGCCAACGGATCCCCCGTCACCCCTAATGGCAGGGCGTACATTAACGGCCATGCTCACAAACATGCCAACAAACCTTCGACCCGGTACTCAACCAAAGCTCTCCTCTTCCGTTACCTGCAATGCTCCGTCTTCATCACCTCCGCGGCACCGTTTGGCTTCGCCGCCCTCTCATACATTTCCTACCCCGCGATGGTCCTCGGAAAATCTTGCAAGCTCGTGCCCGTCATGATCATGAACGTTCTCCTCTACCGCCGGAAGTTCGCGCCGCACAAGTACCTCGTCGTCTTCATGGTCACAACGGGGATCACCATCTTCATGGGGCTAGGCGATGAGAAGAAGGGGAAGAAGCACGGAGCCGGAGCTGCAGGAACGAACGGACAGACACCGTATGCTAACCTGATTGGAATCACCTACCTCCTCATTAACCTCGCGCTCGATGGCGCCACTAACTCGACCCAGGATGAGATCTTCACGCGTCATAAGGTTACGGGCCAGCAGATGATGTTTTGGATCAACGTCTTCTGCACACTGCTGACCTCCGCGCTGTCCCTCCTCCCCCTTCCTTATATTCCGGTCATTCATCCGTCAGATGATGGCAAGTCAGAGCTCATGGGCGCTCTTACGTTCGTCCGCGACCATCCCTCTATCATCACTCCGTTGGCACAGTTCGCCCTGACCGGTGCTCTCGGCCAACTTTTCATTTTCGAAACACTGCAACATTTCGGCTCGCTGACGCTTGTGTATGTGACCCTTCCTCCCATCGTCCAGCATGGCTAACTGACACCGTTTAAATAGCACAATAACATTAACGCGTAAATTATTCACGATGCTCCTGTCCGTGGTCATCTACAACCATAAACTAACAAAGGGCCAATGGCTCGGAGCTGCTGTTGTCTTCGCTGGAATCTCGGTGGAAGCATTTGTTAAGCGCAAGGGTGTGTGTATCCTAGTTGTCTTTCTGTCAGTTAAGATTGACTAAGCCCTTCCACAGACGTTCACGCGAAACGTGTCATCCAAGAGAAGGAAAAGGCA
The DNA here is from genome assembly GCA_027627235.1 of Agrocybe chaxingu. Taxonomy (NCBI): domain Eukaryota; kingdom Fungi; phylum Basidiomycota; class Agaricomycetes; order Agaricales; family Agrocybaceae; genus Agrocybe; species Agrocybe chaxingu. The sequence continues at coordinate 25,314 of JANKHO010000267.1, read as the reverse complement.
AAAATCAAATCATTGTAACATTAGAGCATATTTAGAGTTCATGGACCGGATCAGGACAACTATGCGCAATAGAATGGACTGAAAAAAAAATTACCTCGTTCCAGGGAGTGAGAACGACCAAGGAAGAAAAGAAAGCAAAGGACAACATGGGCAAGAGAGAAAAGATACACACACATCAAGTCTCCATTGCGTTCGGATCAACCTCTTGCGAATCGTTCTGCACCAGGGGTCGTTTGCGATCTTCCTCCCTGGGGTTTTCTATAAATACAAGTTGCCAAAAGTGAAAACAAAGTAACTCGCCTCTCATGATCGTCATCATCATCGGCTTCCCTCTTGCGCCGCGGTGCTGCTCGTTGTGTTTGGGGGAAGCTTGCGTGTGCAACGTTGGCCTTGTAGATGGCCTCGTACTCCTTGTCAATGGTGGCGTGGAGACGTTTTAGAACGTTTGATCTCCATGACGAAAGTTGGGAAGGGACAGACCTTGATCTGAGTCAGGAAGCCACCGTTGGGCGATATGCAGTAGCGTCGGTTTTGAACAAGGTGGAGGGCATCCTCCCAAGAGATCTGATAGTGTTGCATAACGAACATGACGACGAAGGCGGGCGACAGGCTGATCCCGCCTGGTTGCGGCGTCCGAGAAGACATTTTAGCGTCGAACTACCCACAAAGGGATTGGCGTCGAACACACCGTTGCAGTGAACTAACACACGTCCACCTTGACCGATCGCCGAGTCGATAAATTGTTTGGCACTGAGAACGGGACCAGGCCATCTGTCAGAACCAAGATGTGCCACAGCGGGATGAAAGAGACGCGACGACGCACCCGGGGAAAAGACGAATGAGGTTCTGCTCCTCGTTGTCCTCCACGTCCAGCGTCAGGTACTTGAATTTTTCGGGGAAACGGGGTCGCACAGAGAACGCCTCCTTCGCATCGCGAATGCAGACACTGAGAGCAGAGAAAGACAAAGGAACGCGTGAGGCCCGCGCGAGCCGGGGTGAGGTGACGGGCAGGCAGACGAACATATGTGAGATCCCGAGGTTTCTGAGTGTATCGAGCGACTTTGAGGCTACAAAAGGACCGAGGAAGAGGCCTGGGAAGGATTTCCTGGCATTCCCTGCGCATCTCGTATCTGCGGCGCGGGCGCGGGAGTAAGGATTCCGCTGTGATTAGAGTGACGGGCGGTGGACGCACCTCCACTCGATGTCTATGGGGCCCTGTATGACGGCCTTTAGTTGCTCTTCTGTGAGTGCGGACATGGTGGATGTGGAAGAGGAGGATTGGCTGGTTTGTGATGGAGTGGCCAGAGAAAGCGGGGTTGACTTAAATTACTTACATACGACAAGGGGCGACCGCGGTCTGGGTGCTTAAAGTCACGTGTGGACCGGTTCCGAAGAACGCGCAGACAAAGAGGCGTATTTGTTTCCTAGTCACCCTCACTCATGTCTTTCAGCGATTCCGAGGAAGAACCCCCGTACGGACGAATGCTCGATGACCCAGAAATTCAGTGTTCACCCGTGATCTTGGTCTAGATTGCTTCTGGAACGCGAGGATGTCGCATTGGTTGTAGACACGACGAGCCACGAGACGGCCCCATCTACACGCGTACCTTTGACGATAATATGCGGGTTCTTAGGCGCTGGAAAGTCGACGCTGTTAAAGTGAGTATTGCTACCGTTAGAACCAGCACAATACTAAGCTTTTTTGTAGACGTATTCTGACGGAGCGCCACGGATATCGGATAGCAGTCATCATGAACGAGTTTGGAGACACCGCGGTAAGTGATTTTGTGAACTGATATTACTTCTCAACTCACGCAATGAATAGGATATAGAAGGTCCGTCCATACAGCATACGATACAGACACACCATGACGCTATATTCCTCGCCAATTGGCAGCCAAGACAATCAATGTCTCTTCTGCCGAGGACCCGACGGCAGAAAACACAGAAGAATTCCTAGAACTGGCGAATGGATGCTTGTGTTGCAGCATCAAGGACTCTGGGGTGGCAGCCATCGAAAAGCTGATGCAGCGGAAGGGTGCATTTGATTACATCCTACTTGAAACAACTGGACTTGCGGATCCAGGTATCATCATTTCTGGCTGTATCGCGCTTTCATTCGTACTGAGATTTCGAAAGGCCCTATTTCCTCCATGTTCTGGAAGAATGAAGAATACGCGACCGGGCTCGTTGATATCGTTTTAGATGGTGTCGTTTGTGTTGTTGACGCGGTCTTTGGGCAGAATGTACGTTTCCCTCCTCAGACGTTGCACCCATGGCTTGATCATCCTCCAGCAAATGCAAGAGGATCACGCAACAGACGACCTTCATATCGGGGAAAGTCTGCGGTAGGTCAATAATCTGTTCACCTACATCTTTAATTCCAACTCCTCGACCTGCCAGACAAATTGGCGGCTCAGACGTGATCTTGCTGAATAAAGTTGACTTGGTTGATTCTCAACAGCTTGAAGAGACAGAAAGCCTGATACGCCAAATTAACCCTGTTGCACCCATTCACAAGACCATCAAGGGTCAGATCGACCTCAAGCATATTATCGGTATCGCAGCGTTCAGGAATCCTCCAATAACCAGTGAAAGCACTCCACCAATGCACGTTCATTCAGAGAACTGTGACCATTCCCATGACCGAAAATCCAACCATTACGAGTTGCGTGGTATTTCAAGCCTTCAAGTCACCTGTGGCCTCCTCAACCAGGAACGCTTCGACAAGCTGGACGAATGGCTCCGCAATGCACTCTGGGAAGATAAAGTTGTAGGCGTGTCCTCTGAAGTAAAGGTCATGCGTTGCAAGGGAGCCTTCACTTCTGCAGAAGGGGTTCATCACGTTTTACAGGGTGTCAGGAGCATGTATGAAATATCGCAGCTGGAGACCGCGGAGAGCATAGGCATCCCAGACACAGGGAAGATTGTGCTCATAGGCAAAGGACTTAGTGAAGATGTTCGAAAAAGCCTACAATCGATAGTCACATGAGACAAAGCAAAGTGACATCATAAATACAGATAGAACAAGAAATTAAAATACAACGACGAACTATGCTGAAGTGACTGTTGCAGGAGCTAGTGTCGTCGTCGTTGCATAGTCTATCTTCGTTACTTCAGCCTTCACTCGTTCCTTTGGAGGACCGCTCGATCGTGGGGCAATGGTCAGGGTGCCATACGTGCCCTTGGTCAAGAAGGATGGGTTCAAAGTGGTTGTAGAATGAATGACCTGGGCCAAATTAGGCTCGCTGAAAAGGGCAGACCGATAACGTACCTTGGAAAATTGCTTCAGCCTGCTTGGAAGCAGCAACACGTCAGGCGCGTAGTCCAATTCTCCGTCATCAACCATGCGGACGCTATCAAAATGGGTCACGTCGAGATTAACTTCTGAAGACAACTCTTGAGGAACAGGGAAAATAGGATAAAAACTGTGGCAGGATCGTTGAACGGGTGGCTGTAGGACCTCCGGAACGAAGCTTACCTTCTTTGCAATAGCAGATGCCGACATAGGTTGGCCATGGAATCTGTCGGCAGGTCGTCTGGATGTCCAGGAAGAGACTCGACTTCCACCCCGCGTTTGAAATATTCTTCCTTTCTGAGGTGGAATAGTGTGTCCACACTAGTGACGCCGAATGAAATATCGTTAATTGTAAACCTCGCGGGGTTTGGCAACAGATGGACGCGCTTGAACCTCGGTTTAGGGTTGATTGACCACTCTAGACAATTGATCCACTCACGGGATTCGAACCGAATACATCAGCACCAAGCTCTGGTTGAGGAAAGGCCGCATGGTTGCTGGCAATATCTCGTACACTGGGCACCAATAGGACAATACTTCCAGGTGATGCAGTCAAGAAACCCTTCAGAGGATCGACGAAATGTGCCCGGAAGAGGTTTGAAGGTGCAACATCCAGATCGCCGGATTTGATTTTAGGATGAGCAATGTCCACGAATGGACCCAGCTGGAGAGGAAAATAAACAAGCAAACCATAAACGCTCAGATAGGGACGTACCAACAACACGACGTCCGGCTTTTGTGTCTTGATTTGTTGTAGGAGGGCGCGCCAAGGTTTATAGCCAATATCTAAATCGGACGTAAATGGCCCACATGCTACTAACACCGTCGCAGTGTTCTGGGACGTTGCAGGATCGGGCTTCGGGTTGATAATTCCTTGCGCAGCTGGCGAAGGTTTTAGATGCGGTATCTCAAGCCCCTATCAGAGGGCAGATTCCCAGCCAGAAAAGGAACTACCTACCGTAAGGAACTCTGTCGCCAGAAAGTAACCACCACTACCATTCTTTCCTTTCAAGGCGACGATGGCCCCAGGGTAAAGTCCTACACCTCCCACACCCTTAGTGCCACCCTTGATTTTGATTGCGGGATCGAGCACGAGGGGAACACGAGCGCCTGATGAGAGCATCCGGGATGATTCAATTGTGATGGATCCTTCCGCGAGTTTGGCACCGGAGGCAGTCTCAGAGTCGTGCGTAATGCGACCAACAATGTATACTTCTTCCTGTCCTTCTATTAATTATAACATAAAAGGCGCAAATGTTGTACTCACATCTGTTGACGCAGAGGGATCGCTGAAATCAGATACTTCTTCGTATTGCGCTCGAATGAGCTCCGCGAAGTCGTCGATGAGTTGATCGAGAGCTGTGTGAAGTTAGACTTTCCAACGAAGGATATTGAGTTCCGGCCATACATTCGCTTCGCTCCGAGATTTTTTCATACATGTAGCGATCTATGTAAAGGGCTTCAATCCTGCGTAATTGATCCCAAGGAATAAGACAACTTACAGGCCCGTTTCTTTTTCACCTCTGAGTCCGTCGATGGGCCGGAGAAGGAGACATTTGTTGTGACGATATTATTGCTCCGGATAGCAGAGTTTGTTTCCCTGACGGATTCTTGCTTCACCTGTGCTGAAGGTGCCGCCGGGTTGTATCGCTGAGCCATTGGCTTTGACAATTTTGACCGATCGACAATAGCTGTGGCAAATGCGCGAGGCTTTGGCTGCGCCTTTCTCGAAATTTCTTTCGCTAGGTCTTGCTGAATTCTTGTCTTCACAGCAGATAAAGTGTCCATTGTGATTGGTGTGATCTCGGAATGTGTCGTCGAGGCATTGTAGTTCAAGGCTTGGAGCTTCCACAAGAGTGATTCCGGTTCCAGAACGTACATATTACATATCGAAACACCTGCCATCGATAACCATGAAGAAAGTCAGCCAATTTGAAGTCAACTTTGGCTACACACACGCACATTGTGCAACCAGCTTCTCGTCCAACATGACACTATTTTCGCTGAAAACGCGTTCGACCTCTTTTCTCAGTGAGCTTTCCATGATATGGCGCGTCCGATTAGGCTCTTGTTGTGATCGGGACAACAAGGAGGGTGTATGTAGTTCAACAAGCGTGTCGCCGTCAGACGCGACGCGTCAAGGCAAGTGATGGTCACAGGCACGCGTGACGGCCCGGGCATGTGGCTATGACGCACAGACCCCGGTCCAGGTTTCATGTTTGAAGGAGAAACACAGACTTATGCATCTACGCTCAAAAGCATTGAAACCATGGTATTTCATGTTTTCCTACAATTAACAGATCTTCGACATACAGAGCGGAGGCTGAAAGGACTCGGCGACGAGATCGACGGGTGGTAATACATCACAAATTCCAAGAGATGGTGGAAAGCATAGTAGATATGTAAAGGGGCACTGCTGTCGTGGAAAATGCGTGTTGAACGGTGCATCATCGAAAGCGCTTAGCTCCCCAATACAGAAGCGAAAAAGACCACATTTCGTCCGGAAGTTATGTGTTTGCAGGATATGAGAGAACGAACCCAACGCAATCCCTGTTTAATCCGACGTGAAAGGCTGGCAAAAGGACTACCGCGTTACACTGCAACTTTTGGATGCGTCGGCTTGGGTGCTCGACAATGATAGTCTCGGCAGCTGGGGCTGTTTCAATGGCGGCTGCCTCAGTGGAATCGGTCTCGTCCACGGGAGGTTTGGTGTTCTCGTCGTGTGCAAGACTGCTCTCTTTGTTCACGGGACTTGTGGAATTTGTGGGCGATATTGAGAGACTTTGATGGGCGGGACCATGACCGTTTCCAGGGCTGGAGGCATGCGGGATACTGTGGAGATGGGTTAGCAACAATGCCCCACACAGTAGGTAGTGAAACGCCGCACTTCTCAGGATTAGGTATCGCAGTCCCGACTGCTGTCTGGGGAGCAACACCCGCCTTCGAAAGTGCATAATCCCCCGAGTCAAAATACTTCCGCTCCTGCTCATAAGTGGTCTGTAGAAGGCCAATTTAAGGTACAACATTACACACCTTCTGCATCTTCATGAGGATATTCTTATGCTGTGGCAGCTTCCCATATTTGTCAAGGAGTAGTCTCTCCTGCGCATCGAGTTTCTGCAAGAGGGAGGACACTCAGCATCGATGAAACCACCTAAAGGATCACAAGATCAAAGGCAACAGATGCAGGCTTACGCTGATATCGACTTTGTTGCGCTGGTAGGGGAGCATCTCAATCGATAGCGAAGGCGAGAAGAGAGAACAATGAAGACCGCTGAACACTGATGACTGAGCTGGGGACAACCGTGAACGATGGCAGTGGTGGTGTATGCCAATGATGTAGCTGACCATATATTTCTGTCTGGTCCATTTTGGGACTCCGAGTCTCCGCCCAGGTCGGCCCAGATGCCGGTCATGCCGTCGCCCGGCAAGCTCCCAAATCATATAAGAAGTATTTATTTAGCGCTTTTCGTTCCCTGAGCCCTGCACCCAAGATCCGGTTTGCCTCCACAGTCCCATGCATCCTTAAATGGCGTTTGTGCGGCGTTATTACTCGAAATTCATGGCACAAAAATCACGACCTGCGGCAATAATCGCGGTAGTATCTAGTAGTATGCATCCCGCTTCAATGCAAGAAGGCTCCGAGTGCTCATCACGTCCGTCTTCAAGTCTCTGACCCCGCTGACTTACCTCCTGCATTTGAGAGCCCCCTCGCTCCGACGAGCCATTCACAAGTTCACTGCCAAAGCCCATGACCCCATGACCCCATGAGTCTGAATGGATCGAAACGATCCCACAGTCCTCGGAGTTGAAACAAGAATCCAAGAAGTCGTCATCATCGATGTGCCAGCAATCAGAGTAGGCTGTATACAGGGCAGCAGGAGCAGAATGGAGACCCGCGAGAAATTGACGCTCGCAATTCTTCGAAATAGTTGTTGCAGGCTCTACAAAACAGGATGAGATCCCAATTCAGGACAACAAACCTCAAATTCACCTCTGTGTCTTTCTGTGGAAGAATCTGGCGTTTCTTGCGATTTATGCGGCTCAGCACTATCAAGCACCACGCCATGTTGGACCGAATTCGTTCTCATAGAGGTCAAATTATACTCCTCTTGGGAGGAGGATGTGCCATGTGACCAATGATCGTTGAAGCCTAGAGTAGCAGGGTCACTGCTGAAAACGCAATCGCTATCCATATCCGCGAAAGGTATTCCGTCCAGGAATTCGCGCATAGAAAAGGTTTCAGAGGACAGAATCCTGCCGGTTTCGTCGTCCTCGCCTACAGGAGGGTCAGCGGATAGATGCTGGCCAAGGAAGTCTTCGTCAGGGGCAATGCATGAACTCTTGTGATCACGACCCTCAAGTTCATCTTCACTATCAATGCAGAAAATGGAAGGGTGGATGCTGCTTTCATGGGGTGATGTTGCAGCTCCGTCGCTGGAAGCAAAACTTTCCATATCGGGAAAAACTTCCTCCTCTGAAGATTCGAGGTTGACTTCAAAATGGGGGTGGTCTTCATATGGTGGCGCTACATGCATGAAATCCTGTTGGCCTTGTTGGTGATCGGAATCATGATATGCGGAGATTCCCTGGAGTATCGTATCAGTACGAGGATAGGATGAACGTGTTATCCGTGGAGATTCGAACCTTGAACTGCGGCCGAGTCGTGCCTAACCTGTAGAATCGTTCCATGGTCGTTGACACAACATTACCAAGCACGGCGTCGAACTTCAATTCTCCTCCCAGACAAGCCGCTGGCTGCAGGCAGTCGCTGAAATTGCCAATGACTTCGTTTGCGTAGTTTGCCTCCTCCCGTTCGCAGATCTAGAACCAGCGTTTACGATCAATTATGGTTTCCACCCTAATTCTTACCAAAACTCACTCTCAATTGCTTTCGACATCTAGCTTGGAATGAGGAATTAGGGGATCGCTTCATGATGCTCTTAATAGACGCATATATTGACGAGAAGAATGGCCTTTCGAGGTGGAGTTGCTGAAGGAAGAGAAAAGGGTCAATAAGCTGTAAAGAAGATGGATAAATGTTGGACTATACCGTGCCCCAGGTTCCAAATACTAGTGGATATCGTCTAGACGGCGTTTAAGTTCATATTGAATTCATGGAAGGCAGGTGAACCTGCGAAGGCTCACTTTACGAGCTGGAACTTGACAAATCTGCCAACAACGTCGTTCACTGACGTCAAGTATGGGAGCGAAAGGTTCCGTGAAAATGGGTTGACTAGGGTATCGAAGTTGTGGGATTCTGAATTTGCCTGCGTCTCGGAGCTAGTCTTCCAGAGGTAATCCATATCGAATTTCACGAGCTTGAGATGGAGGGGGTGTTCTTCTATCAACGTTGGGTAAGGCCGAGAGCCTGCACAAGTAACTGCAATAGACACGCCGTTGTTGTTGAGCCCTCGATCCGACATATTCAGAAGTAGAATCAATACAGGTTACTAGACCTGTTTCCTCGGCAATAAATGGGCTTGATACTGCATCAACTCCAAGCTCTTCCGAGTTCTTTGCGAGATCAGTCAGCGTTCCAGAGTGAGCGAGGGTCAGCATTTAGCTACCAGCCGAATGTATTCCACGAGATGGGTGGCAATATGCGACATTTTTATTGTCTCTCTCGAGACTGTTTCTCCATCCACAGTTCCTGATATAGTGAAAACCAAGGGAGAGGGTAGAAGAATATCGAGGCCCGTGGGCAGCGTGGTCCTCGAATGTAGTGGGTACTGAGACGGTTGACCATGTACCAAAACATGACGGACGACCAGGTTCAGGGAGAAATTCTCGGACACTGTTCGAATTCTTGAGGTGAGCGCAATAGAGGGCATTCTCGTTGGTGGTGTGGTCATAAGAGAAATATGGCCGGCATAGCCGAGGGGCCTGCGAAGACTTAGCAGGCAAAATAATAGCCAATTTGTTGATCACAGCCCCTTTGGGCAACCAACTAGCCCAGCCACAGTCACTCTTTCTTTATCTCTTGTCCCTTCATCGACGACCTTCTGCTCTAGCGGTGTACCCGCAGGCGCCTACCAGCAATGGTAATATCCCACATTACTCCTAGATCTCTTCGGATTGACCCTCATTTTCATTATCTCTCTTTTCCAGAGTCAAGAACTTGACCAGAAGATCCAGGAGACATGGAAACACATTCAGACGGAGCGAAAGATATTGGAGGCGACCCAACTTCTGCGCCAGGCCACTTCAAATCAAGATGTACTCAGGCGTAACGAAGCTAAGATTCGGGAGACTGAGCGCTCTCTTGCATATTTTGAAGATACCCTTCGTGAACTCCAAGCCCGCAAGGCCCAAAGGGGAGATCTTTCACGACCATCTGGTCCCCCAGGACCACAGGCTGGTGATTTCTCCTTGTAGTTCTTCGTTACCCTGACAGTTGCGATGCAGGTTCCTCCCAAAGAATATGACCCGTCTGGCAGGGGGAGATATTCAGGTTCTCCAGAAGCCGGTTACCCCGGAGCTCGTCCAGACCAAACCGGTGCACCTAGAGCAAAGCAATATACCAACCTAGATTTAATCAAGGCGGACACACCATTCACGCCGAAGAAGATCTCCAAAATGCTCCACCAACTCGAATTCAAACATCAAGTCGAGATGCAGTATAAAAAGGGGATCGATAAGATGGCAAAGCTCTACCAAGCCGACGGTGACAAGAAGTCAAAAGCTGACGCTGAGGCGAAAAGGGTGGAAAGTGACAAGAAGATCCAACTTCTCGAATCGGCGCTCAAGCGATATAAAAACTTGCACATATTAGACGACGTTGCTGAAGATGATGATGGCGGTATGCTTGATCGTTCTATTCCCGCTTGGTTGATATGATATTTCATGCGCAGACAACACGGGGAACGATGGGGAGCGCAAAGACAAACTGCGTTCCAAGCCGCTTTCGGGTACGTTGTACGTAACAGTCAAAGGCGCCCGAGAGTTGGATCACGCACCAGTGGTGTCATCGCGTTCTCGTTCCGCATCCAAGGTGGTCGAAACGCACGTTTCTATCAAGGTGGAAGGCACACAGCTGGCCAAGTCTCATCCATCACGTACGGACCGGTGGAACGAAGATTTCGAAATTCCCGTCGACAAAGCTAATGAAATTGAAATTGTCGTCTATGACAAGCAAGTCAGCGAACCCCATGCAATTCCTATTGGCTTGCTCTGGATACGGATCACTGATCTGGTCGATGCCCTCAGGCGCCAGAAAGTTGGAATGGAAGGGCAAGGCGGGTGGGTGACAGCAGGGGCCATGCCTGGAGATAGTCCAACAGCGATGCATATGCACTCTCAATCGGGCGACATGAATGTCCCTCTAGGGTACGGAAGTGTCCCAGGCGGTATTCCAGGCTCCGGCTTCTCTTCTACAGGCTCAGACGGCATCGACGCTTGGTTTGCGGTAGAACCTGCTGGTGCCATTGCATTGCAGCTGAATTTTGGTGAGTAGACATACTATACTAGGGCGTTCTGACACCTGATTTTGCCACAGTTAAAGAGAATGTTCGTAAACGTCCTCTGGATGGCCCCCTTGGCGGTCTTGGGCGACAAGGAGCTGTCAGGAAACGCAAAGGCGAAGTCCATGTCATGAACGGTCACAAATTCGTTCAGCGGCAATTCTATCAACTCATGCTATGTGCATTCTGTAATGATTTCCTGCTCAATGCGCTCGGATACCAGTGTGAAGATTGTCGATATACATGCCACAAGAAGTGTTACGAAAAGGTTGTCACTAAATGTATATCAAAATCGAATGCCGGGGTAGGTTGCCTTTCACCGTTCAATATTGAACCGTACTTAGCCTAACTCTTCCTCAGGAGGGCGACGAAGAAAAGATTAACCATCGGATTCCTCACCGCTTCGAGCCTCTTACCAACATTGGCGCCAACTGGTGTTGTCACTGCGGTTACATGTTACCTCTGGGTCGCAAGAATGCGCGCAAATGTTCCGAGTGTGACATTACCTGCCATGCTAATTGTGCTCACCTCGTGCCTGATTTCTGTGGAATGTCAATGGAAACTGCCAATGAACTTTTGCGAAATTGGCGCGACATCAACAAGGCGAAAAGCGACAGAGCTGCGAGACCACCACCGCGACAATATCCAGACCAAACGCATACGACATCACCATCTCTGGATGCAAGCATGGGGGCTATGAAAATAGGAGGACCAGAGTCCGCACCTCCTACGGTTGATTCTTATGGAAGGCCCTCTTCTGTCCCTCCACCGTCTGATCGCTTCCCTCAAGATCCTCGCTACTACCAACAGCAGCAACAACTACCGCCAGGCCCCACATATGGCCCTCAGCAAGGAGGCCGTCCCCCAGGAGCGAGAGTTCCTGTACCTCCCGGTTATCCTCAGGATCCAATGCAAGGCCGAGTCTCAGGTACATATGATGTTGGCCCACCCGGACCAGGACCTGTAGATGGGGGGTATGCTCCCATTGGTGGATATCCCGTATGTCATTTTCTAGCACTTCGAATGTCCCAATGTTGATTGTATATGGATAGTCACCTCGACCTGCTCAACAGCAGATTGGCCCCATGCTACCCAAACCGATGCTTCCGACTCAGCAACGTCCTATGGATCGCCCAGGTTCTGTTCCCATCCCGACGCTTCACTCACAACAACGACCACCGCAACAGCAACCGCCTCCGAGACAGGCTACACGGAAGAGAAAGGTTGGGTTGGATGATTTCAACTTCCTTGCTGTCCTTGGGAAGGGAAATTTCGGCAAGGTCATGTTGGCGGAAGAGAAAAAGACTAATGGCCTTTATGCCATCAAAGTATTGAAGAAAGAGTTCATTATCGACAACGACGAAGTGGAGAGGTACGTTGGTGGTAAGCTCATCGACGAAGCATTTTCATGATTTCTATTTCCTCTTGTAGTACTCGGTCGGAAAAACGGGTTTTCCTTGCAGCAGCTAGAGAGCGGCACCCGTTTCTCCTCGGGTTACATTCCTGCTTCCAAACAGAGACGCGCGTCTACTTCGTTATGGAGTACGTAAGCGGTGGCGATTTGATGTTGCACATCCAGCGCAAGCAATTTTCTCTACGACAAGCCAAGTTCTACGCCTCAGAAGTCCTTTTGGCCTTGGAATATTTCCACGCGAACGGCATTATTTACCGGTATGTCAGGATACCCTCTCAGTTGACCACCAAATTCACTCATTTGCAGGGATTTGAAACTCGACAACATTCTCCTTACCCTGGACGGACACGTTAAAGTTGCTGATTACGGTCTATGCAAAGAGGAGATGTGGTATGGTCAAACAACAAGTACTTTTTGTGGTACACCGGAGTTCATGGCCCCAGAGGTCTGGATTTTCTTACTCTGATATGAAGGCACTTTGTGATGTTCTAACAGATTCTCCTTGAACAACGTTATGGACGCGCCGTCGACTGGTGGGCTTTCGGTGTGTTGACTTACGAAATGCTACTGGGTCAATCCCCCTTCCGTGGAGACGACGAAGATGAAATCTTCGATGCCATCCTCGAAGACGAACCTCTTTATCCCATCACCATGCCCAGAGATGCTGTTTCTATCCTCCAAAAAGTGAGTTTTCGGCCTTTGTTTCACTTGAAAACTAACGTATGTTCTCAGCTCCTCACCCGAGATCCTGGTCGTCGTCTGGGGTCTGGAAAGGAGGACGCCGAAGAAATTAAACGGCAACCATTCTTCAAGGATGTAAGCTGGGAAGATGTTTTAAACAAACGAATACCTCCACCATACTTCCCGACTATTGTTCGTTCTTCTTGTGATACTTCTTTGGTGATGTCTAACTCTTTTTTCAGAATGGCAGCGCGGATACAAGTAATTTCGATGAAGAATTTACGCGCGAGCAGCCTACTTTGACCCCTGTCCATGGTCAATTGTCCTCTCGCGACCAAGCAGAATTCAACGGGTTCTCTTGGGTGGGTACACTCTAAAACTCAGTTTTCTCGATGAAAAGGCGAACACTTATCACATAACGTGTAATAGGTTGCCACTTGGGCGGATATATGAGCGAATACGAACATTCCACTTCTCTCTGTAGTACTTTAATTAGTTGTTCCATGAGTGCCTGTATACTTGGACATTTTCTTATTGTCCCTCCGAGTACCACGTCCCGCGAATGAATGCGTTGAATTAATTATCTCTAGTGTTCGTTTGTCTTGTAGTAGACACGATATGGCCGCCGGTGCCAGGCAGCCCGGCTGGTTCTTCTTCCGTGTTTTCGTCTAGCTGACTGGCATTGCGCATAAGTTGGTAGAAGCTATGCCACAAAGAGGCGATTGTGTCGTATTCCTTGGTCATGCCCAAGACTTCTTCGAGTTTGCGGTTTAAGACGTTCGTGGACGACAGGAGCTCCTCGAAACCCTGCAGGCACTTTGTTTAATTTGTTCGTTTTGCTTAGGAGGGATGACCCCCAGCGGCAAAATTCACTTACAGATGTGATTTCACGAGATAGTCTGTCGCGCTCACGATCAAAGAAGGACGGCTCCTCCTCATTATGGGACATCACAAAGAGTCGGAATAGGGCAGGGGTAGGCAGGCTTTGAGGTTGAACGTGAACTTGAGGGCCGCAATCTGGTTGAAGTAGACGCAGTGACAGGAGTTGTTGATCAATAATGATCGCACTGATCAATGTTTGTGCGTCATTTGCCTTCTCTTGGCTCACTTGCTAGGCGCACATCAACATCATCCAAGGGTTCACAAAATCTTGCAAAGAGCTACATATCAGTGCTTGAGTCTAGACAGTCACTACATGGATAGATCGCTATGATTCATGATCCCAATGACGGTAATGCACAACGATGGAAAAAATGGGATTCAGCCGTCAAATGTTGCACCATCCATTCGCACTCCAAAGCTTTGCTTGATATCCATGCCCAACAACTTCATCCTCCCAACCTGACGAGCATGCATATGTCAGGGGCAGCAGATCTAAAGCAGCGTAGTCGACTATACCTCATTACGCTCCTGTTGGACCTTGCGTAGTTCCATTAATTGCTCTTTGCTCATATAACTTTCCTGTTCGACCACTTTCTTCTTATGTGCACTGGAAACAGCTTTCATGTCTGCTTGAAAGTCGTAAGAGTCGTCTGCAGGAGGTAGGTATTCTCCTTGTCTAAGGGCCGACATGCGTTGTTCATAAAACTCCATGTTGTAATATTTCTCATGGGGCAGGGTGGCTGGAAACAATGCTTGTCAGCGAAAGCGAATACTGAGGGTAAGACCTGGGACATGGCCCTGACCAGTATTGTAGTCTTCTACAAAACGTGAAAATTCCTTCTTCTGTTGCTCCTTTGCGATCGTCTCTGGGTTTAGCTTGCGCTCTTCCACAAGCCAGGTGTGAAACTCTTGACTTTTTGTAAAGATGCTATTCATGAATGCCCATGAGTGGACGTAGAACGGAAAATAGTCCAGACTCACTCAACGTCTGAGATAATGCCATATTTTCCCCAATGTTGCACGCTGCCCTTGTCTTTCCTTTTCTAAGAGCCACGTTCAGATCAATGCACTTGTTCACGCAAGTTAGAACTTAGAGCCGTGCACACCTTGTCCTTGCGCTCTTTCTTTTCCCGTTTCTTCTCCTTGCGCCGCTCCTTGCTGTGGCTCCCTTTCTCATCCCTTTTCTTCTCTTTGCGCTTCCGTCCATGCGAATCGTGTCCGGAGTCGGACGAGTGTGATCTGGCTCTTCGACGCTTCTCTTTCCTATCTCTAGAGCGAGATCGTGACCGAGATGGGCGGTTTCGCTTTCTATCCCGAGACCTGGATCGAGAGCGTGAACGCGAAGATGATCCAGAGACGTGTTGCTGATGTCTCCTGCGTTCCGAGCTTCGACTCCTTCGCTTTTCTGGCGACCTATGCTGCGGCCGTGAGCGTGAGCGCGAGCGACCCGAGCGAGTGGGCCTGACTTTCTCGCGCTTCGAACTGTGCTTTCTAGAATCAGCGTCAAGTTCTGAGCGTCGCCTCGGAGACCTTGAGCGCGATCTTTGGTGTCCGTCCATGTCGTCGGTAACAGGATGTGGGGTGTGGGAAATCAATAGCCGGCAAGTATAGTGGGATTACGTCAGCCTGCCCTGACCCTGACTGTCTGTGAGGTGACTTGCAACTTGTACCCTGATATCCAGCTAACGTCCTTGTTCTCCCCTTTCCTTTCTCCTTGCCGCAATGGCAATGGCTGCTTCAGCCATGTACCCCAACACCTTTGTCCGTGGTACTGGTCGCTCTACTACCACTGTCTCCCCTGCTACCCCAGAGTCTGCACAAACCCCAGTTCAGGCCGTGCAACAGGAGTACCTGCAGCAAGAGCAGCAGATAGCCGAGGAACAGTACAACACCTTGTTTTGCCGCGCGCTATATGATTATGAAGCACAGGACGCTTCCGCTCTCTCGTTTCGCCGTGGCGACATTATCGAAATCCTGACACAGCAACCCTCTGGCTGGTGGGATGGCTTGCTTGGGGAAGAACGCGGATGGTTCCCCTCGAATTATGTTGCCATTATCTCAGACGAAGAAGCTGAATTGGCTCTGTCGCAACAAGAGTTTGGAACCGCTGATACTCGACCAACCGACCAACAGCCAACAACTTCGGCCATCGCTCCCCATGCCCTGTCAAGTGGTGCTCAATCAGAGAACGAGGAATGGCTGGAGAACGAGCTTTCCTATCGGTCCAGGAGTAAGGAGGGTCAGAAGGATATCACGCAGAATGGAGGACAGTCAAGTGATTTTTGGATGCCCGAAGTTACAGCTGATGGCCAGGTATGAGTTCTGCTACAGAAAGTCCTCATATTTCAGCTCTGACGACTATCAAGATATACTATGTTAATACTCAAACAGGCCAACGTTCGCGATATTTGCCTCAAGAGACGGAGGATGAAGTATCTGACGGAGATCTCGCTGGTTTGGCATCACAATCAACATCTCGATCAGGCACGTCCGCTGGGCTTGCGTTTGGCCTTAATGAAGCTTCAGAAGCTTCTTCTGAGTCCGACGCTGATGTCCAGCCTACGGACCCTTGGGTCAAGAAATTGGCAGATGACGGTATGTCGTACTACTATCTCAATACCAGAGATGGCAAAGTGCAGTGGACGACTCCTGAAACGACCGGCGCTACTAAAGTCAAGTCCAGTCGTGCAAATGCCGCACTGCCATCCGATGTCTCTCGCCAACCGGATACCTCCCGTCTGAGCGTCTATTCTGATGACTCTGACATCCAACCCTTCGACCACCTTCTGCAATCTCGTCCACGGCAGAACAACGGTTCTTCGCAAGCTTTGGCTGGATCTTCAATACGGACCGAACCCAATCCAGCTGCGCTCATGGAATTAACCTCCGCCGAAAGGATCGCGAAGTCATTGCAACATGCGCTGGAACCACCCCCTCCTAGTCTTGTAACTGACTTGTCCTCCGTCGCGAGAAGTGCCATTCAAGCAGTCGTGGAAAATGTTCAGACCAGCGGTGTCAATCGGCAAGGTGAGGACGACCAGCGAATGGATCAGCTCATCTATAGCGCCGTTCTCGCCGTTCGGAATCTTCTCTACACCTCCGCGGCGCCCTCAAGTCAGATGCCAATTAATATTGGGCAAGGAGGTGCCCGTGATACGAAGGTTCACTCGACTTCGACTTCGCCCCTAAAACCTGCCCAGAGGAAGGTGACGGCCACACTCTCCAGGCTGGTCCTAAGTGCCCGGGCCATGCAATACGACTCAGGATCTCAAATGGCAGACACTCTCAACCGCATCGAAACGGATTCAGAGGAATTAGAGCGTGCTGTTCTTTCGTTTGTTCTGGAGGTACAGCGAAGCGAACATAACCAAGCAAGGCCGGAGAAGCATCACAAACGGTTGCAAGGCGTTTTCTCAACGGCTAACATAGGATTGGGCCTCGTTGGAGGGGGGGCAGCTGGTTCTTGGAAGGGATTTGGTTACGTTTCCCTGGATGACCGAGACGGCATGCCTCAGAAACCTCTCAGTACAGAGGCTGTTGCGGAAGTCGGCACATCGTTGAGTCAACTCCAAGAAGGTATAGGCGCTCTGGGGCAAGCTCTGAGATTGACCGCGGATAATTCAGGTGCGGTGATTCATAAAATATCCTATATGACAATAAGACTCACTTGTTGTTAAGTTCAACAAGTTCGTTCTCGAGTGCAAGAATTGGTCACCCAAATCTCAAATTTTCTTTCATTGACCGCTGATATTCATGTTGCACGTCATGTGGACATTGACGGCATTCGACAAGCGGGAGATGCTGCAGCCAATGACCACTACTCTCATTCCGTCGAAAATGCGCGGCATCTCGTCCGTACGTTGGAAGCCGTGACCCAAGCAATATACGACGATAGCTCCGCCCTGCTTGTCACGACCCAAACCCTTCATGACGGAGACGGCGACCCTTTACGAGGCGAACGGGAAGCAGCGTACGACCTTTTGGACAGCCTCGCGTCGTCTTTGGGCATGAACCTTAACCTCGTTAAGCAGACATTCGAAGGACTGCTCTCTGTCGGCCACGAGCAAGCAGACATTGCCCAGGGTGACTATAATGGCTCGATAGAATGGCGCATGTCTCGACTCAGCGTCATCAACGATCACATTAACGGGACTCAGCAAACATCTAAGGAAGCGTACGGATCTGACAACGAAGATGTTGTCGATATGGGCTTTGCATTAAAACCGGGTCTTAGGACGCAGAAATCGGCTGCCGAGTCCTCATACGATTCTTATCGAACCCTGGCCGCTGTTGACACAACCCCCGTCCTCACACGCGACTCGGAAGACAACACGCTTGTAAATCATTCTCCTGTCGAGTCTCGCGGCGCTCTACCTGAAAATGATGGCACCTTTGACGATGAAGGTAAGCTCCGTGATGCGTTGTCCTTGCCACCTCTTAAGACTTTATAGCTCCAGCAACAAAACCTGCCTCGCGACCATCTGGTCCGGGCAAGTTGGAGCGATTGCTGGGCAAGGAATATGCTGACAGAGTTGCTGCCGATTTGCAACCATGGTATCTCCGACCGAATTACTCGCCATCGGATATTATCATCGAATCAGATGGTGTGCGCGGTGGTACAGTTCCTGCTCTTGTCGAGCGGCTTACAGCACACGAACAAGCCGGTAAGGGTTACCTCGTCTTTTTTCTGTCGATCAGGCTAATAATGATGATTGTCCTCCCAGATACCACTTTCACTAGGGCATTCCTCATGACCTACAAATCATTCACAACATTAGATGAGCTGTTTGACCTACTCGTCGCGCGTTTCAGGATACAACCTCCAGACGGTTTGACCCCACCAGAACTCGAGGAATGGGGAAAGCTGAAGCAACATGTAATTCAAATGCGGTATGTCCCCGCCAATGAGGTGACTTGATCTTATTCAACACCGTTTCCAGTGTGATCAACACCTTCAAGTCGATGATAACCGATGATGGAGTTTTGGAGAAAGAGGACATGTATATCCTTGAACGCATGAAGGAATTCATCGCAAGCGAAGAAGTGTCAAGACTTGCCGCTGCTAAGCAGCTACTGATCCTTATCGAAAGAGCTGTGAGCCTTTTCAAACATCTGACTCAAGCCGTATGCTTACGGGAACAGCGGGGGCAAGGTGATATCAAGACCCTCGTGAACATGAACTTGGGTTCTCCACCTCCTCCAATCATTCCTAAATCGGGCAAGAAACTGAAACTTCTCGACATCGACCCTCTCGAGCTAGCTCGCCAACTCACGATTATGGAAAGTCAGCTATATCAAAGGATCAAACCCATGGAGTGTCTTCAGCGTGCCAGGGAGCAGAAGACGGACAATGTGGATAACATTACTACAGTTATTCAAACTAGCAATCGAGTGTGTTTCTAGTGTTTTGAGGATGCAGAACACTGACATGTTTTGTCTTATAGATTGCTGATTGGGTCGCGGAGTCAATCCTCAGCAAAGAGGACTCTCGAAGACGAGCCCAAATTGTCAAGCACCTCATTGGTGTTGCTGATGTCAGTTTTTATTATCCGCCCGTGAGATAAATCTGACCTGCCTCTTCAGCGCTGTCGCACGTTGAACAACTTTTCTACTATGATTGCCATCACCTCAGGTTTGAACACACCGCCTATCCGGCGATTGAAGCGAACCTGGGAGCAAGTCAACCAACGTTTCATGGCCCAATTCGGCGCCTGTGAGATGACGATCGACAGCAACAAAAATTTCACTAGATATCGACAACTGATGGCCAATGTGACCCCTCCTTGCGTGCCGTTCATTGGTAAGTGGTTCAAGGTGTCGACCTTCAGCGAAGCCGTGAACCCTTTGATTCCAGGTGTCTTCCTTTCGACTTTACAGTTTATCCAAGATGGAAATCCAGATAACCTGCCTGGTGGTCTCGTCAATTTTAGAAAGCGCCAGAAGGCATCTGAGGTCATCAACGATATCAAGCGCTGGCAAGCTCTACCATTTAATTTCCAATCTCTACCGGCCGTTCAAAACTACATCACCGAATCACTGAACCAATTCAGCACCAGTGATACTAAGGCCTCAAGCGATCACTTTTGGGCGCTGTCTCTTGAGCGAGAGCCGAGAGAACGGGAGGACGAGAAGATGGCGAGACTGTTGCAAGAAAGTGGATTTTTGTGACACGGACCCATCACTTCTGATTGTACCTCATCTTGTAGGGCTGACGGGGTTGCAACTTTTGTTGTTCAGCATCTTCCTTTGCTTTTGCGGGGCTGAGGACGACCTCCCCATCTGTGATCTGGTATCCGCGTCGTTCAAGGAGGATATCCATGCTCATTGTCGTTACAAGTGCTGGCCATCTTTACTTTTCATCATGTATAACTAGGATGCGGATTAACTTGCGCTTTTTCTTGTTTCTTCCCGTGTATGCGCTCTCTGTCCTTTTCAGGTTGAGTGTTTTGAACACAGGATGTTTCATGATTACAACTTGAGGAACCCAGAAATATATGCTTTCAAGGTTGAGCAAGTAAGGCATGTCACAACCGGTCGATTACCGCTTGAGAGTCCTCTGCTTTTCTGCAAATTCAACTATTTTACGATCGACAAACATGCCTTTCCTGTCTCGCACCGCGTCCATGTAGCCTTTTGCAATGTTGGAACGATCTGCCTTTTCCCCTAGATCTTCCAGCTCCTCTTCTGTCTTGGGCACCCAGAATGGATCTAAGTCGAGAAGCTCATACCTGGGAAGGTCAGACCGAGGCGTGCCGATGAAGAATGGAACCTACCCGCTGAAGATGAGCTGCGGGCTTGCGGCCCCAGAGGTCTTTGTCCGGATATCTAGGTGCTTTTTATGACAGAGGTCAAGTAGGAGGCCGAATTAAATACCATCAGCAAATCCGAAGCTCTCCACGACGGGTAAAAGAGCGGAAACGTTGAAAAATGAGGTTCCTTCCTTCATCTCTTCTGCCACAACCCGACCCCGGCGTTTTGCTACTACCCCGTACACTTTTCCAAGAACATCGCCTAGAGCAAGATGGTCAGGAAAGCTCATCTAAACCCGGAAGGAAAAAAAATGAACTCGAGGCCTGGATCTCGCAGGAGTACATCGCGAGCATCAAACGCGGCGACCAGTCCAGAAGTCCATTCCGGCACGCATCCTTCACACCAGAAATGATAGATCCTGCTATTTGTGTCATGCGGTTTTGCTCTGGAAAGGCCGTATTAGGTTGGGGGTAGAAACCATATTATAATAACACAGACCGATTTCTTTTTCCAGAGCCTCTCTGTCGACATTTACTTGTTCGACGATAAAAGCCATGCCCTCGACAGGCTCCCCACATAAAGGCCCTTGGAAGGCAGCAAGCTGAAATCCAGTTTCAATGTGGTTATCGAAGTCTCGAACAACTTTGTCTATCCCAGCAATATCTTCTTCAGGTCTAATGCGTTGGAGGCGAGCCCTCAGGCTGCAGAGAAAAGGTTATCAAACAGAAGCCTTGTGTCAATCTATAAAAATACTCACGACGCGGTATTTAGCGCCCTGCCATCTACGAGCAAACACCCACCAGCTTTCTGTGGTCCAAAGGCCCAAATCCTGTCCACGATATCTTCCCAGTCGCCCCCTGCTTCTTTGCATTTCTCTGCTAGGGCACTCCAGAACTGATCAGGAGTAACGGTAGGTTCTCGAATGACGTCTCCATAATTATCAATACCCTGCTCCGCCTCCTCTGAATCTCGTGCTTGTTGATATATCCCAGCATGTTGAAGTGCCTTCAGGACGGTGATATTATGAAGAATGAAGTCCAAGAGCGACGAGGGAAGTGGTCGAGCTTGGATGGAGAAGGAGATCACTTGTTGAGAACTAACACCCTTAATCGTCCCTCGAGGTGCATTGGGTGTTTTCGTCGGGGCCATATCTGGTGCCTTGACTGCCGTCTCACGGAAAGGGACAATAGGTTTCGATACTTGTATCTCTACTTTAGCAAACCGTTCTCGCAGATCTTTCAAGCAGCGCTGAAATTTCGGAGTTGAAACAGTCCACAGAGAGCATAAGATAGAATAATACCTCTAGGTGGAGTTCTCCTGCAGTCAGAATGACATGTTCTCCGGTTTGTTGCTGAAAGCTCTCTACGCAGGGGTCTGCTTGGCATAAAAGCTTTAGGCCATTGACCAACTTCGGCATATCTGCAGGCAAGACCGGCTCCAGGGCTACACGCACGATCGGAGCTGCCTGGTCCCATACATGAGCCACAGAACACATCAAGAAGAATTCTCGACTTACCGCGCGATTTACTGCGCCAAGGTTGACAAGGTAATTCTTCTGAGACTCTAGCTCTGCATTATCACCAAGGCCAGATTCTGTGGGACTACAGAGGGTTGCACTTCTGTACACTTTGGATTCCAATCCCTTTATAGCAAATATGTTCCCGGCATGAACCTGCGATACCGGCACGAGCTCACGTCCCATCATAATGTATAATGCCTCGATGTTCGCTTCGAGAAGGTATTTCGCATTACTAGGATGCTTTGGGCCCAGTTCCGCGCTGTACTTGGGAAGGACTGCGTGGATGCTGGTGCCTACACGGATGGTGCCAGAATATAGTCGTGCAAAGCCTAACACTACCTCAATGTCCGTGTCTTGAGGTTCTTCAGGTTTTTCTTGGGTTTGGGCATCGGAGTTGTATTCGAGGCCATTGAACGCGGGGGGTGGTTCAGGAAACCCTTCAGCCTGTCTGGCAGCGCGAGCCTCGCGGGCCTTGGCTCTCATTTCATCCGCAGTGACAGCCTTCTTCTTGTTTTCTGGCAAGCATTTCGCTGTGACCGCAAACATTTTGCTGACATAGGCGACGACACAAGCAGCTGGATCCGAGTTAGAACTGTAAAGGTCCTCCTCAAGCTTATTCTTGGGCTCTACCACGGCGCCAAAGATATCTGGATAAAGCATCTGAGGGATTCGAATTGCCTGGGCTGCAGATGGTGTTGGCACTATGTCAATGACGGTTTGGATAATGCTTGTAGAAAGCGAAAGCCATTGCGTGAATATCAATGAAAGTAGATATCTGGTATCCTTCGACTTGAGGTCCCTCGGAAGAATTTTGAGATCAAGTGTTGAGACAATCTTGACAACTTTATCTGGATTCCTGTAAGATGCATCGGATGAATCGGGTGAACAATTCAAAGATCAAGATAGGGCTTAACGAACGGGTTCATGACAACAGCATCATAGACAGCCCAAATGTTTTCCAACACAAATTGAACGAATAGAGGCTTCAAAGCACGTCCGCGAAGATGCTTATAACTGATTACTCTCTTGGTTTTCGGATCCAGGAAAAAGTCGCCCCATAACACCCTGCGGAGGTTGGCTTCCTTAATTTTAAGTTTCTGTGCATATAGTTGGGCGAACTTTCCGACGCGGAATCCCCAGCCGTCGATCGCTGAGGCAAAAATGACGTTTCCTTTCTCCGGAGCGAAGTAAATGTCTTCATCGTCTTTCTCCTGGAATTCCTCGGCCTCATTAACGGTAGCATCGGTTTCATCTGCATGTGCCTCTTTCTTTGCTGCTAGGCGTCGTTCGCGTTCTTCATGCCATCGCTGATCGTCTTCCATTCGTTCCGAAGCAAAGAAGCCTCCCATAACAGCGTTGACTTGTTCAATGAGGCGAGCGAGATGGTGGTAAGCCTCAACCGGAGCAAGCCTGAGCTCTGTTATGAGGCGATCGAATTTGTTGATAACGAGTATGGGTCGCAGGTGGTCACGCCACGCTTGCCGAAGTACCGCAATAGTCTGAGAGAAGTGGTCGCATCAATCAGGCAAAACATGAGTAAAAAAAAAACACACCTGGGTACACACCCCTTCCACGACGTCTACTAGGATCAATGCCCCATCGCACAGTCTGGCGGCAATCGACACCTCGCTAGAGAAGTCAACGTGTCCTGGCGTATCGATCATATTTATAATATAAGTTTTGGGCAATCTGCCTGACTTCACATCCATCTGTTAGCCAATGCCTCATCTAGAAAAAAAGCGACGCACCTCCGTCAGGGCCCCTCTCAACGACCTGAAATTTCAGCGACACCGCGCTACTCTCCATCGTAATCCCACGTTCTTGCTCATCCTCCCGACTATCGAGATATCGCATCTTGCCCGCCATGCGAGGAGAGATAATGTTGTTCGCCGCGAGGAGTGCGTCCATCAGCGTCGTCTTTCCATGATCGACGTGTCCTAGCGTTGTTATGATGCGTACGTTGACTGAATCTGGGGCTTCCATGTCGGGTGTATAGTCGTTGAGCGGTTGCTGCTGGTTGGACAATAGGTAGGATTTGAGAGACGCGTTTTCGGAGCCGATGCGTCATGCTAATCGATGATATCACTGTCGGTCACGTGTATCTACGCGACTGAGGCCGAGACGACGTCAAGTCTGGAACGATTTCAGCTCAACCACGATGGGCAAGGACGAGTCG
Source organism: Agrocybe chaxingu (assembly GCA_027627235.1). Taxonomy (NCBI): domain Eukaryota; kingdom Fungi; phylum Basidiomycota; class Agaricomycetes; order Agaricales; family Agrocybaceae; genus Agrocybe; species Agrocybe chaxingu. The sequence continues at coordinate 1,131 of JANKHO010000267.1, read as the reverse complement.
ACTAGCAAGCACTCAAGGAAGCACGAAAAGCACATGGAAAAGGGCTTAAAGCACAAACACAAAGATAAGGACCGCGACCACAAACACAAAAAGCGCCGAAAACACGAGGAGGAGGAGGATGACTATCGGAAGCACAAGCACCAGAAAAGGGAGAGGGATAGAGACGATGAAAACAAGATGGAGATTGTTGATGATGATGCAAGAGATGACGGCTGGGTAGAGAAAGACATTTCAATGGACGGAGAACGGGTGCGTCGTCTTCAGTCATGCTTACAGAAACACTAGTGACTGATTCTGTGGACTAGATCCTTGCAACGGATATACCGACGGCTGAAAGTCTCAAAATCACATCATCAGCAGAAGACATCAACTCTACCCGTCTCCCCTCTTCGACGAACACTGAATCAATCTTGAAGCGCGACGAGTGGATGCTCCTCGAGCCGTCAACACCTGTAGTACCGTCAGACACACGACCGCAGGGTTCCCGAGACATACTTACAAACGACGAAGACTCTTACGTGGATGGCTACGGAGAACCCCAAACCAGCTCACGGACCCTTGGTGGAGGTGTCGATTTCTTCTCAAGCCTGGGCACGGAACGAAAGAAACCACCTCGTCCAGACAAGACAGACCCAGACAAGGTATCAACTTTTTTCATTATATATAAGTGATTTAAACTCGCTCATATCCTATCTACTCAGCCAACGATTAGCTCAAGAGAGCTCAACCTGGATCTCAAACAGGGTAAACCCATGGATCTGGACGAGCCCGAACCTCCTGCTCCTCCGCCATCATTCACCCCAGGTGGTCCCGGCTCACAGTGGAGGATGATGCGCCTTCGCAGGGTGTACGAAACCGCGGAAGAAGAAGGCCTTCCCGTTGAGGAAGTTGGTATCGACCGCTTTGGATCCCTCCAAGCCTTCGAGGAGGCCAAAGAAGAGCGGCGAATCCTCGATGAGAGGGAAGGTAAGCGCTCTTCTGGCGGCTTTGGCTCTGGTTCAGGCAAGGATGGAGGCAGAGACCGTGGTCGTCCGTCTGACCGGCCGACACATTTCAGCAAAGACGGCGAAAAGAAGTTCATGTTCAATGACATTGGTGGGAGCGGCGCCTCGAGTCGGAGCTCGTCGTTCC
>JANKHO010000266.1:0-29021 GCA_027627235.1 Agrocybe chaxingu | reverse complement strand
TCGGATCACATTGGATCAGTGTTCAACACTTTCTATAAAGGGATTTTTCCTGATGTGAATGCTGCTCGTATGTCGAAAGCTGCATATATTTGAATTTCTCACACATAATCATATCTAGATGTTATGCTCCTCTTTCTTCCTCCCTACTCACCGGATCTAAGCCCCATTGAACTCTCTTTCAGCACCTGGAAGGCACACCTTTGGCGAAACGGCACTATTCTTCATGACGACAATGACAATGATCCAATACTCACTCTTCTCGAATCAACAGGCTGTATCACAGGAGAAATGGCGACCAATTGGTTTCGCCATGCAGGTTACATTGTCAACGAATAATTACTTGTAGCGACAGTAGGAATAAATGTTCAAAAAAAGAATGTATTAGTTGTCCTTCCAGACACCAGTCTTGACATCCAAGAGAAAGTCATTATTTTTGCGAATGATGCGGGAACAAGAAAGTTGAAGAAAACCAGCAAAGTCACGCCATTCAGCAGGAGAAAGCTGCTCGATATCATCACCAGGCCAAAATTCGAGCTTTTCAAGGCGTTTTCGATCAACGTCGTCAACAGCATAGCAAGTGCAGAAGGTAGTCAGTTCAATGTTTGGAATAGCATAGCGAGGCTCAGCTGGGTCATGAGCGATGTCGGGGGTGATGGCAAGAGCAGGTGCAGGCGCAGGCGGAAGTGCAACAGAAGGAGGAAAGGCGACAGCTGAAGTACCGAGACGATTAGCATTTGATGATGCCAGTTGTTGTTGAAGCATGTTCATCATGATTAGTTCCATAAGAGAGGGAGAAGCAGCAGCAGTAGTGACAGGTGCAGGTGTAGGAATAGCAGTGGCAGCGAGTGTAGTGAGGGTTGGTGGGATGACGGGAGCAGCCGCTTCGCATGGAATGCCAGCTGTCGAACCATGCGGTGGGTGTATGCGGCCAGTCTGGTCAAATTGCTTCGAGATTGGTGGAGAATCCAAAGTGGCAGTTCCACGAGCCTAAAAAGCAGTGAGAAAACATTGAATAGAGATAAACATGGACGGACGAGATGGGAAGCCCAAACGCTAATCCTGACATCAGTCAGGTCCCAGTAGCTGCCCATTTTATCTGCATAAATTCGTTTCTGGGGGAAAAGTGGGTTATTTCCGATGGGAAACTTCGCAAGTAGTTCCTGTCTAAAGGGCCCCATTGCTTTGTCAAATTGAATCTGTAAAACATGCGTTTAGAAGAGCTCAGGGAAGGAAATGAGATGAGTGTCAAGCTTACACGCTGCTCGACAACATGTTGACCAGATGACGGAAGCTCGAGATTGGAATAGTCGAATTCCTTGTCAGTCTGTGTGCCTTTGCCAGTGTCCCAGTCCTGTGGGCGACGTTACTATCAAACAAGAATAGTAAGAAACAAACAAACAGGCTTATCTGCAGGCTTTGACGGAGGGGGCATGGCCAACATGACAATAGCTGGCTTCCTGTTGCGGAATGTTTCAATGAGGGCAGGGTACCCTGTTGCGCCTCCAAGGAGAAGTGCTATGGCATTCTTTGGGCTTTGTGGCTTCCAGGTAATTTTGTCTTGGACGATATTCAAAATCGGACAAGGAAGGGCATTCGAGATCTCGACGAGAAAGGCAGCATAGCTATCGGTGCTCTTGAACTTGAAGGGACCACNTTGAAGATACTTATCGGCCTCTGCAACCTTTGGGGCACGCGATCCTCTTTGTAGNGGTGGTAGAATCTTTTCTACGAGTATATATGCNGTAATTTCNTATGCTTCTTGAATTTCCACATCATCTTCATCATCTTCTACAACACGGTTTATNAGAACATGCNTATAACACACATATATAGAGATTGCNCACCTTTCACCAACGACTTTGCCTTCTTCTGTGGCTGCACCCGTTCCTTCACATCCTCTGTGTCTAAGTCGGACCCGTCATCTAACGTTTCCTTGCACTTGAGAGACGGGATGGTTGCTTTCTTTGAAACGGCCTTTTTCCCTTTCACAACGGCCTTCTTCTGCTTCTTTTGGTCCTTCTTCTCCTTTGCAGCTTGTCGTTTTGCTTTTTCTTTTGCTTGCTTCTCAACAATCTTAGGGATTGCGACTTTGAAGCGAAGAGCAGCTAAAAACACAACCATGAGCACTCTGATAGTTAGACGGGTGCACTACCACGCTACTTACCTTTGGGAACATCAGCAATTGTTGCATCAACCATAGATGCGACGTCAAGATTGTCAGAGGTGAGAGAAGGATCGTTCTCAGTCCCCGACGCATAAGAGAGAGCGTCATCTTCGCTCTCCACGCACGCAGAGGTGTTAGACGATGCGCTGCGGGTTTGAAGAACCATTGTGGTGGTGGTAGAGGGGCAAGGTGCGGCCAGGAACCACTGTTTCGCGTGATTACTACATTTGGAAATTATGTGACGCTAGCGAACTCAATTCTCATAGTTTTCGAGAAACCCTGTAATCTAACGTACTACATACGTTCTCTGTTGAATTACTAGCACCGTCAAATTTTTGAAGACGATGGGGCAGATGGTGACTCGCGAAGAAGGGGAGGGTGTAAATTACAGAGACGGATAATTCGCTATAAGGCTACCTCAACTTGTGTCTTTACCTCCGTCTCCAGTCGCCCTCCTACGCGCCGTTGCTGTACATACGGCTGGGAGGCGCAAAGTTGTTTTTGGGTATCTACGCCATGAGTCGGAACACCAGGGTTCAACTTAGATTCTAAGAAATTCTCGGAGAAACTTACGGGCGTCTGCAAGAAGAACGCCAGGAGCGCGTTTCGCAACAGTGGCGGCGATAGACGAGCTACAGCCGCAGTTGGTCTTGTGAATAGCGTTCAGGGTTGAGGCGTCGGAGATCAGGTGAATGCCGACGTTGAGGTGATATCTACGGTCCGACTTTGGCTTAGGTGTTGGAGGAGAGACACTGCCAAAGAAGTGCGATCCAGGCATGGGTGATCAGTCTTGGTTTTGATTTTTTTGATGAAGCACACTGGAATTCCTCGTATGCGAAGAAAGAAACATAATTCGCGGCACTTCCGTGGAGGCGAACATGCTTTGGGAAGGAAATGTCATGTTATTGCTCTAGGTACAATGCTAGAAACCAGAAGGCCATCAGCCCCGACGATCACCGGTAAATGACGTCGGAAACACTCACCAAGTGTTATTCTACTCTGGATGTAGCGCACTTCCTCGCCGTCTCTAGACGTGTCTCCTCCCTCACTACTGGCACCGTAACATCCCATTTCACGGACGGAGCTTTCAAGCGCCTCGATCCCGTCCTGTTCGCCTCCTCGTCGTACCTTATGGCAGGCGACGTTTGGCATCGAGTGCAGGACGAGATGGATAACTGGATGCCCTTCTGTTCCGGTTCCCGTGATACCTCTTGACGGGTGACGGAAGCCCAGTGTTCTGCGAAAATGGATAAAGAATCCGCGAATTGGCGGGGGTGAATACAGAGCGTGAGTGTGCCACTTTAATTGCCTATTAACAATCGCGTTTGCGATCACAAAGCTCGCACCTGCCAATGAAAACAAAAAGGATCTGAACGCAGTCCTTATCAAGTACGAAAGGACGACTCACGAAATTCGGCACGCGAGCCGCGTTTAAAGTGAGAAATGAATGAGGGGTAGGCCAAGGGTCGTGGTGCAATTCATTTGGGCGGTCTTGCTAAGGGCAACGACACGAATACGCGAAAGAGGCAGGATAAGAAGGGGTAGTAGCAGGTCAGCCAGAGTGACTAGACGAAATAAAGGATCAACAGTGAATTCGACCGAAGACAAGGTAGAGACTTACGATCTCTGTTGCTCAATCCCATCTTCCCCTTTCCGTTACCAAGCACGAATCCTGAACCCTCCTCGCCACCAGCTCCACCAGCCCCATTCCTCCCAGCTCAGCAATGACCAAGGCACGAAGAGGCCGACAGACCGTCGATCTGCCTTTCGCAGCGCTATGCTCCACCCACGCTGAATCGAGGAAAGCTCCGAACGGTACTGACTTGTCAAGACGTGCAAAGGTCTCCCAGATGCTGAACGAGTTCCTCAGACGATGACAAGATCGGCGTTTGGTTGTCGCAGGGCGGATGGGGTATCACGGATGTAGGCCGGGTAGACGAGATTCAGCGGATTAGAAGTGCAGAGGACAAAAGTGTTGTGGATTCTCCGCCTATTCGCCAGAATACAAGGAGGGGCCACTGCCTGGATGCTGTCTACGAACTGAAGGATGTTGACGCGAAACTGCGTTCCTTCGGAAGCGCGACTGGCTTACAGTGGTTCATATCCACCTCGGTAGGTATGGATAAGTTTCTAAAGCTGCTCAAGTATCAGCAAAAAGGGACGACGGAAATTCTTCATAAACATACCTCAATCGGCAATCTACAACCTCTTCCCCTTAGCCCACTCCGAGTCCTCGTCCTCGCCACCCTCATTCCAGCTCTATATCCCACATGAAAATCTTGGCAAACAGCGCTATCCCCCTTCTTCGTACGTGGCCTCCTACTTCCGGTCTTCCTGCACTCCGAATGACTCCACAGAAAATTCGTAGTCGGCATCGCTGCTCCATCGGAATTCCAGGAAAAGAAGTTAGCTAGGAATTGTCGTCGTGCGGCAGACCTATGCAGGGTGGTACGAGGAGTGCAATTGCAAGCGAATCTTAAGACGGTCGAAGTTGGGCAAGGACGACATTAGAGATTGTTCATGTTTGTCAAATGCTTCCTTGCACGTCCTAAACGGGCAACGTGTCGCGCGCCCTCATCGCTGCTTCACAACGCTACTCGACCTTCGAGACAAGACGCCCTTTGCCATTCACTACAGGTTGTTTGACTCTGAAAATCCCCTCTTCGTGCCCTTCCTCAGCCGGAGCTAGCCAGCGCAACGCTCATGGTTCGGCGCACATCCAGATTCCACCCACCCTCTTTCCTATACACATCCGGACAAGCTTGCCACGGCTTACAATTTCTTGTTCCCCCACCGTGCAAGCAACTACCTACACCCGTCTCAACTGGTTTTTTGGTCGACCTCTACTGTCAACGATTCCAGAACGTGAATGAGACAGCAGGAAGGCATTATTATCTGCGATTCCAGTCCACCCGCAACAGGGCCATCTGCTCTGTGCGTGATGGGATTCTTTCTGCGGGGAGAACGCTGCTCGTTTCGCGCACTTGCATATTCCTCGTCTTCAGCGGTCGGAGCAGTGCCTCCCTCCCTTGAATTCATGTACTAATGGGAATTTGTACATGACGACGAGACGAGCGGCTGCTTTCTGCTCCGTTATGCCTGAGTTTAGAGCTCGTCCTGTCCACCCTTGACCATGCGTTCCGGCTATGAGTGGATGAAAGCAGGCGTTTCGTACGTTAACGTCACAGACGCTCGTGTTATTTTTGTCCTCCGTCTTCTATCGATTCTCTAGATTAGGGATCTCTGACGCAGAGACTCGTCTTCTCGATTAATCTGCCTATTCGTTCTCCCTCTTCTTCGATCCTCCGAAACGGTTTTGACACGTCGCTCATTCCGCGTATAAGCATGGATATTTCCGCCTTTCAGCACATGCTGATTTCAGTCGCTGTATAAACGTGTCTTTGTCCTCGTAGGCCCCGCCTATTCAAAAGGCACGAAGTAAAGGTCTTTGTCCCGGCATCCCGCTCTTGTTTCGAAAGAGAATAACAATGGATTCGGGTCACAAAGAGACAACATGATTTTTAAACGGCAACGAGCCGACTGAAGGAGCCATTCAACTCATTTTCACCCAACTTACAGTGGCGCGGTCCCACCAACCCTTGACGATCCAGTACGACCAGCCAACTAAAAGTCTCCCCGCTACTAGCTCCTTTCCTCCTTCATCCTACGAGCAGAGTCGCTTATAACTGCGTCTATGCTGTATCATCCGATAGAATGCAGCCCAGCTTCTCTATCGCTCTTCCGTGGTGTCACAAGATGCTCAACAATCTCTTCGTTTCTACCGAAGAATTGCACGGCTTGGATTTCTCGCCTCCTCTGGCTCAGCACTTATCGGGCCCATGCAGCGTCGGAGGGTGTGATTGAGTCAAGTAAGTGCCTCCTCTCGTCTCTCGCCCTCGCGGTAGCTAATGGTGCCAAAGCGAGAACGAATTCGGACACCTCTTCTCTGAATATTTTGGCCTGGAGCCCGTCGCACACGATCCTGAGCTCCCCAATAGCTTTGAGGCCGCGCAATCGAACAACCACGACGACGGCCATTCTCTTTGCAGCTGATGATGATAGTAGAGCCCTGACAATACATGCCTCCTCCCTTCCTCCCTTCGCGGCACCATCCCTTCCAGCGATTGAAGATGACCACACGACGACGTCTGCTCCGACGGGGATGGGGCTGCAACCTAACGTCTCCAACGACATCCACTTCCCCAGCACTGGCAGTGTAACAGCCGACAACTCTTTGACGCCCGCGACCGCATATCCCCTAGAATCGTTCCCGTCCTCCGACTTCACCTTTCGTGTCACGCAACCACTCTACCCTTCACGTCGCCATTGCCCTGCACAACTTCCGGCCACTGCTTCAGACTATCTAACATACAGTGGCTCCAGCACGCTGATGGAGGACTATTTCGGCATGGCGCAAGCTGCGACCTATGGTCTCGTTCCTTCGTTCAGCTCACATCCTTTGGATTTATCATTCGTTCCACCGGCACACTACCAACGGATTGCTTTTGAGCCCGTTCGACTAACTGACAGTGGTTCCAACCCTCGATCAAGCTTTGGGAAGAACCAACCAAGAGTTGAGGGTGAGAACGCAACGGTAGGAGCCGCCCAGGAAGCGCCGAAGGGTACAAACGGCAGCACCCCGCGGCCTAGCACAAGCGCTAGCCAGTCTTCGTCGTTGGCTTCCTCTTTCTCTCCCTCAGGGTCCTCATCCTCTGCCTCTGCCTCCACATCGTCTCACAGGTCTACCTCCACCTCGCCGGCCCCCTCTGCTCAGTCCTCCACAAAATTCGTCCATCTTCCAGACTGACGTTATCAGTGCAGGATATGCACCGGCAAGGCTGCATTCACAGACACAGAGAAGAACAGCGTCCGCCACTTTGACACCGCGAAGGCTCACAATCCCGAGCGAATATTGTGCAACCCGCGCCTTTTGGGAAAGAGGAAGGACTCTCAAAAGCGCCATGTACGATCGTACATAGTCGCGGAGAGGAGTGAGGTGATCGAGTTGAAGGATGAAGGATCAGGAACGCCTCGATAAGGTGGATGCGTATGAGGCGAGGTTGAAGAGCGAGAAGTTGCTGTAAATTCCCTTCCCTCTCACTTGGACTATCATTACTTGCTTTGCTCAGCTTTCGAATCTGCTCTTACGCCCAATGTTCGCTTACGATTGTCTTTCTCGTTTTCGTGTTATCTGTACTTGTGTACTTCTAGCGTAGTTTTCAACTTCAAATTCCTCTTTACATACGCCGAAAGAATTCCCTCTTCCTTGAGCGACACCGACGAGTGACTGATATTGTGTAGAATAAGTTTGTGTAGAACAAGACGAGGGGGCGGGTAAGGTACAGAACGGGGTAGTTTGCCGTACGGGGCATCTCAACTCGCATCTTCGCCTCCGTCTCCAGAGAGAACCATCGCCCTCCTTACATACCCTTGATGTCCAAAGAATATTTCACAAAAAATCCTCGACGGCCACAAGATCTACAGAAGATGGTGAACGCGATGAGAAACGAAGAGCAGAAAATTAGTGACACGAACGGACCTCACGCGATACACAACACGCTGCGGGTTTTCCAGGGCTCCAACAGCACAAGGCAAGAAACGTCAAAGTTCGCCAGCTTCGATACTACTCTACGTAGCGTGGATATTAAATGGGCTGCTCTCCGGACTGTGAGCGGTAATCGTGATAATCACAGGCGTGCGGCATTCATCTTCTTCCAGCCGACGTACGAATCTGTAATATGCAAGAACATTTGACGTTGGAAAGCAGGACAAGAGACGCTGTGATCAAAATGTACGACTGAGTGGAACGAAGTCATTCTGGGGACCTGCACCCCGAGTCAAAACATTCGTCTTCATCGTAAATCGCGGTAGAGGCCGAGGGCAGCTACGAGAAGAACGCCAGGAGCATGTTTTGCAGCAGCGACGGCGATAGACGAGCTGCAAGTGCGGTTAGTGTTGTGGATTGTGTTCAAGGGTGAGGCATTAGAGGACAAGTGAGTACCGATGTTGGGCCGAGATCAACGGGGCGCCCTTTGCGAAGGCGTCGGAGGAGAGACGCCGGTAATGAGTGCGGTCTAGTCACAGGATATCGATCTTTGTTTTTGGTTCTCGCAATAAAGGCCCTCGAATCTGAGGCAGGAAACGGATTTCGGTGCACGTCCGTGGATTCGAACGCATCTTGGAAAGTTGAAAGGATATGTCATTCGATATTTCGTTGCTCTAGAGCCATGACTATAGATCAGACAGTCGTAAGCGTGGGTTAATCACCGAAAAAGAAGAAAAAAACTTACTGAATATCCTTCTACTAGGATGCGACAGTTTTCCCACTCACTCCTTCTCCTTAGTCGCCGTATCTTCGACCTATGCGCTTTTCATCCGTCTCGCTCTCGGACACGTTGGCGCCCTTCTCCGTTTCTAGCATCGCAACGCCCACCTAGCCGGGCGGAAGACTGGTGTATAGCATAGAGTGCCAGAGGATTCAAAAATTGGCGTTGACGAGCGTAGGGTGTGAATGTCGCACCCAGGCTAACGAGCAGGATGGCGACCGTGGTGCTCGCGTCTGCGAATGAGGACAAAGCTGGATCAGCGCGCGGTCCTTATCAAGTTGGAATGGAGAACTCACGGAATTCAGCACAGAGGCCGTGTTGGCACCGAGAAACGAATGTTGATGTCCTGAATCTACTGGAAGAAGGTGGGGTACAGGGGGCAGACAGAGCGACTATGCGGGAGAAAGATCAGGGACGAAAATGACTGGGGACGAGGTGGAAACTTGCGTGGCATTGCTCTTGCTTGATCGCATCCCTCACTTTCCGCTACTGGCCAGGTATCCCGAACCCTCCTCGTCATCTCCTCTACCCCCATCTCCTACAGTCCGGCAGCGACCGAAGCGTGGACACGTCGAAGGGCCATTGGTGCACCTTTCTCCACGTCCTACAACATTCGTGTTGATTCGAGGTAGGCCCTATACGGCACTGGAGCATCAAAGCGCCAGGGTGTCCCTGATTCTGGATAAGTTCCGTGGACGTTGGGCACTGAGAAGGTTGTCATTTGATTGTGGCGGTCAGACCGTCAAAGACTGGGGTCAGGGGATGAATCATGCGTCGGATTTGAGGTGCACTCGGAGAAAGTGTACGAGAGTGCTGCCTACGAACTGGAGGATGTTAGTAATTTCTTAGGGTGAAGCCGCGTTCCTTGGCAAGTAAAATTGGCATACGGAAAGATTGGTGGACCCTGGCGATATCTCCCAAATATTGCTGGTTTTGATCCATATCGAGAGTAGTATAAGTCGCAACGACAAAGACGAATCTGCGGACAAGGGGAGAGATTTGAAAGAGTGGGGAAACGAGATCACCGGCGCTTGCGCTTGTTTGGTGGTGACCCTGGCTGTAGCCGAGCGAAGGAAATGCCCTCGCTCTCCTTTCCTTTGTCCGCCGTCTCCCTCATCCTGCTCTGTCTCGCCGCGAAGCATACGCCTTGCATTATAGCTCCCTTTTTCGACTGCTGAAGCGCCAGGTGTCAGGCCAGCTACAGTGTGTCATCTAGAGTATAAAGTATACTCCATCCTCCTCTCGTCGGTCTATGACACGGGACGACGACAGCGTGGAAGGGTTGTCCAATATCTTCCGACAGGTTTAAGGCGTCTGCATCTACTCATTGTATGATCAGCTTCTTTCTGTACATCAGATGCTCAACACGCTTCTCCCTGTTGTCACGGTGCCTCCTCTGGTCCATGGGACTTCCCTCAAATCTCATGGTCCGAGGCTGTGGTTCTACCGCTCTCGGCGAACCCGTTTGTTCTCTCTTCCAAATCTCCCTCTTCTTGGATCCTCCGAAGCACAACTCTTGGTAGGCCCCGCCACTTGCTACGCATACAAGTGTGAATCTCGTCATCAGCGGACGCAGAGCAGAGCGCCTGCACCACCCTTGTTGCCAGAATCTGCGATGGCATTCTCGGGTCGCAAATCGTCATTCAGTGTGGTAGGCGTCTGTTGACGATGCATATATGCATGCCTGCTCTCTGGTGCGATGATACTCTGCGCCTTGTATGGTGTGCTACCTATCGTCATACCGCTCTGCGATTTGTCGCTCGCCTGATGCACTTCCCTCTATTCACGAGTGTGTCGAACGAGACTGCCAAATTCGTTGGACGCCTTGGAACCCTCGTGTTTCAGCAAACGGGTAGCGTTTAGGGGAGCGACCGCAGATATCCAAGGTCGTATCGGCTGGTTGTTTCGCAGCCGTGGCCACTGCAGAATTTGTGAAAAACATTCCTTTTCGCCCCCTCTCATCGCCAGCGTAAAGCATGCACAAAGGCTTTCAACGCATATTGACGGCCGGCGCGGCGCAAACACATCTTTGTCCTCGTAACCTCCGGCCTATTCCAAAGGAACGAAACAAAGACATTTGTCCAAGTATCCTATGCTCGTTTTGCTGGAAGTCAACAAAGGGTCCGTGGCACGAAACAGACGAGAGTCTATTTAAACAACAATATGCCGACAGGGGGAGCCATTCAATTATTTCTCTTCCCGCATTCTAGGGGCACGATCCGACGAACACCTAATGGGCGACCTCACGAAAACGAAAGATAGGCACAGTTTTAACCGGTTCGACCTCTCTTTCTTCCTCATTCGAGTAGAAACACTTATCCATTTCCCCCTGTACCACATCATCTAGATTCGATGCAGTCCAGCTTCTCTGAATATGCATCTTTGGCCGTCTCTCCGACCGCTACCCGCTCGGTTATTGGAGAGACTGAGGAGGCGACCACCGCATCCAACCCGGCGACTCCGTTCCCATCGTCTACGTTCGCCTTCGAGGGTCCTGTCCTGGACCCAAGTTCCCAGCTCGAGCGACTCTAGCGGCTGTTGAAAACGACGTGGATGTTTGTCTTCATACTGTCAACCCTCCGACAACTTTCACCCCTCTGACGCCCCCTGCCACCACGAGCAAAGCTCCAGCAGGGAAGATGCCTGCCAACCGCAAGGGAAAGGTGAAAGTGCGTCCATCGACACCTTCTGACGATGCGGAGAATGAAAGAGCCTCCAAGGAAGCGCCAGCGCCGTGTCCGAACGGAGGCGCCTCCCCCACCGGAGTGCACCAAGAGTACGGCCAAGTATTACGCGCTTGGCCACAAGCACCATTGCAAGCTCTGCCGCGAGGCGGGTTTCATCCTTTCGCAGCAGTACGAGCGTGATATCGTTCGCCGCGACGTCATCTGGGGCAGCTTGTTACGATTCCACGCCGTCGTGTGAAGTGCCTCGCGTACCCTTGGAGTCGCAACCACTCGTTCAGTCGAGCGCACGGGCTGTTCTTGCAAAAGAAGGTCTTTCGACGCGTACGACTCCCAGGTATGCCCATTAATTCAACATTCCGTACAGTTCGTTCTAATCACTTTCTCAATAGTGACCACTATTGCCCACACACCTATAACCATGGGGCAATCCGTCCTATAGCCCATCACGCTATGTAACGTCCTTCACAAGAGGCTCGTTCGCCAATGCCAGCGACGCGCTCTGCTTCCGGAACGATGCCATACTACCAGGGACTATACGGAACGCATACTTCCCTCCCACCTACTCCAACAAATGGTCATCCATTGTCTGCCGTCCCGTGCCCCCCCCTCCCGAAGCGCCGACAACCTCTATGGCGAGCTCCCATCCTTGCACATCTCCCACACTTCTGTTGGCACCGTTCGCCTTCGAGGTGGCTGGGCCATCTACGTCTCAACCAGTGTCTCCCGCCCCGGCCTACAACTCTCAGGTGGCGATTCCATGTCTCGTCCAGACGGGTGTCGTACTCGCACATTTTCCTCCTTCCTCAGCAACGGTCAGTACCACTGCGAGCTCTGTCAAACCCGCCATAATGCACATGTTACGAGCCGGTATGGGGACATGTACCAGCATATTCGTGAATCAGGTAACCATGATGGAGAGTTCGAGGGGGTGTGGTGTACTGAGCTCGAGTGTCTGTGTGCGACGCCCGTCAAGCAAAGGTGCGACTCAGCCAAGCGCCACGCGTTAGGGTATGCGCTCACCCAACTGAAGGACGCTCGTTGCAAGAACGATCACCCGCGGGTTGCGAGATGTAGGGCGTATGCGCTCAAAGAAGGGAGCAAGGGTTGGTGGAAGAGGAGTATGCTCGATAAGCAGCTCCTTCAGAGAAAGACGAGGTGTAAATTAGCCAGATAAATCACTTTAGCTCGCGTCTTTACCTCCGCCTCCAGAGAGAAGTGTCGCCCTCCTACACAAAGGAAGGAATAGTCTGGAAAGCCAGATGATCCACAGAAGAAAAGGAAGGCGAGGAGAGATTCCGACAACGCATGTCAAGACGCGTCGAAATTCACTAGCTCCAATGACGAACGCGAGCGTGCAATAGGCTACTTTGTCCAGCCATATACGTACGTCCTGCGCCCTATTCCCGCCCGCAAAGGAAACTGTATCTCGACGCTCAGTGAATGAAACATACGGGTGAGTGATGACCGACGTTGGATACCCCGTCTCACTGTTGACATGCCCCGTTCACGTTTGTGAATGTGCAGTCCCCCAATTGCGACGGAGGGCCCGGAGACACTGGCTAGCTCGACACTCTCCACGCTCAGACAGACAAGGGACGATTTCCTCCCACCATGGCCCGTTCAAGGCTCGTACCCTCCACATTCAGCGTCGTCGGCATTTAATGGAAGCACTCCAGGCCCAACGGAGTACACGGCGCTGCAGGCTTCTCCCATACGAAATTCGCAGCATATAAGTATGCAGCTAGCATCCAGCAAGGCGCCACTGGAACAGCCCGGGTGCAGTCTCCGGAGAGGAGGAACGTAACCCAGTGTGTACGTATGTTCAGCTTCATCCATTTGCTCGACGCCTCGCTCAGGAGGCCCTCCTCCTCAAAGACGAAGTTCACTGCCCTCGCATTGCCAAGGTCAAATGCAGAGTGCGGTTTTCTGTATTCTTGCGAGGCACGCACGGACGAGCGGTACTTGGCCCCTGGCGTTGATCTTGAGGTGGAGGTGCGGCCATAGGTGTGGGGTTTGCGTGATAAGCGTGCGCAAAAGGGGGGGGGGGCAGACACCAACGACGCGTTGGAGCTAGGACAGGAAGAGGCAATTGGCTGCGGTGGTGCAGGAAGGTCGGAACGGATGCAGGAGGCGAATATGGAGATCAAGTGTTCGTGAAGGAGGTCGTAGATCGTCGTTGGGCAGGGACAGAAGGGAAGGTCGAAGGCTATTTTGGTCGCGTCTGGGTCGACATTGACGTTGGAGGTGATGGGTTGGGATATGGGTTCAAAATACAGGATTTATCTGGGTTTCGATGCGTATCCGAAAGAGTATTAGGGCCTAGAGGACGGTATGAGGCGAACCTTACAACTTTCACAAAAGATGTAATCTGCCCCAGCTACATCACCGGACGTCGCTCCTGCAGCTGTCGGATCAACAAGGTGACATTCGAGGAGCAAGTGGGGGGTTTTCAAGAGCGCTGGTTGTCCCCACGATACTAGCCCCCGCCGCGGCCATACGGGTGGCTCGTCATCGACCTCTGCCGTTCCTCCGATTTCGAGTCTGCAGAACCTCTAGACCTAGCATCGAGCCATTTTCGTTCGTATTTACTGCGCAGCGGAGGGGAAGGGAGGCAATGTGGGCATGCCCCAAGCAGATTACGCATTCGAGTTCGTGAGCTGAGCTACGACATGGGCGAGCATAGCGGTCGATGGAAAACAGGTTGAAGTTGGCAAAGAGCGATTTGTTTGTTTGTCAGACCCTTGTCTCGTCCCATTCGCACTTGGTTCACATGCATCCTCCAGATCCGACTCTCATTGCTCCGTCACGACGCTATTCGACTCTCGAGACCCAGAATTCTTTGCAGTTCTCTCTAGGTGGCCTTATCCTAGGATGGCAGAATCTGCGGGATACGGGGAACACTGTGGCTGCTGTACCGGGGCTAATGTGTGCGATCGGCCTCTCGCACCACAACAGGGACGTATCTCTCCGCTCTGCCCGATTCGCGAGCCATGCGCGCGCTGACCCTGCTGTCAACCGTCTTCGTCTCTTCATCCGCAGACAGCGAACGCCCTGCCAGGTCCCAGACTCTTCCCCTATCGTCTCGGTCCGCCACACTAACGCTCCTCCCTCCTCGGACTCCCCGCCGCTCCTCCGTGTCTCGAAGTCTAACACGGTACCTTGTCCGCTGCCTCTTCGCCTTCAGCGTGGGTTCTCCTTGCCTCCGTTCGTTGCTCGCTCCGCCTACCTTGAATCTTCTGCTCCGCTAGTGCTGCCACGAGCTTCTAGGCGCTTTCGTTTTTAACGGCCCCTTCGCCTCTTCTTCCTCGCTCGATGCGTCCAGCTGCAGCCCTCGCCCACTATCACCTCATCCTTCCTTTGATGCTCGACGTTGACCGTTGGCCGTTCAGCCGCCCTAGTTCGTCCTTATTCTTCGCTCTCGGGCTCTTGCTGCAGTCCAGTCTGCGTACCGAACGCCTACGCCGTGTCTTTCTACTCGATAGCTCTGTGATGACCATACGCAGCCAAACGACCATTGGCCGAGAGTGAGGTTTCGTTCGCAATGTTGGGCGTTGCTGCGCCTGGGCCTCGCTATGAAGCTTAGTATGACACACAATCCCGAATGTCTGCAAACTCGCAGGCCGCTCCAACTTCACAGGCGAGTCATTCTATCGAGTCCATCGGTGATGCTGATGCTCGTACTTGGTTAACCCAAACTATGGACGTGTATCGTCTCTGTGAACGGTCCTCCGCAGAGATTTTCAAGGGGATCCCTTGTGGCTGCCGGCCTCTCTCCTCTTCGTTTGGCGATACACCGAGACCTGGCCCAGGGATAGATTGACTTTTCGTCTACCGCCAACCGCAGATGTCACCGATGTAGCTCGCCCCTGCAGGGTGAACTTCAGGTGATTTGGGGTGATAACATACGTTCAGCGTATTTATCCTTTCCATCACGGGCTTCTGTGCTCGTCAAACTTCAAGTATGATTTAATTTCAATACGAGAAATTACACTGCTGGGACGCCGAGCTCGAGACTAGAATATGCCGTGCCAACATGAGGTCAAATATATGTCTCTCGGCTGCCTCCCCTTCGGTTCGTGCACCTGCCCTCCAGCTCCTCGAGTTTCCGAATAGGACGACGAAACGAGCGGCAGCTTCCCCCACCGTTTAATTACGCCTGCGTTTTGAGCTCCTCAGGTCCACGTTTGAATCATATGGTTTTGCTTCGAATAAAGTGAAAACAGACGTTTCATGCGTCAACGGGTCCGGCGTAGAGACGCGGGCGTCTTTTCTGTCTTCTCTCTGTTTTCTGGGTGGGTTAGGGATATCTGACGCGGATGCTCATCTTCTCGCAACTACGCGTCATGGTGCCGGCTCTAATTGGACGGCTTTAGTGTCGTCGGTCGAAACCCCTTGCTCTTGCTACTGTTCCCTGTGCAGGCCAGATAGTTCCCAGACGACTATCGAATCTTCGTCGAGTAAAGATGGCTGATTTTGGCGGATCTCGCGACTTGCACCTAAACGCCGACAGACTTAACACCCTCTAGTTTAGGGCCTTATTCTCGAACGAACTCAAGCTCAAGACGTAGACAGCATAAACAGGCTACACAGCAGCGTGCCCGATGGAGGAAAAATAGCGCCTGGGATGCGAAAATGGACCTATGGACTTGAATGAGTGCGCGGGCGAAACCTTCCTGGGACACTTTTGACGCGGGTCCTGTGATTTCCCATTCCTGTATCCACGAGTATGGGCCTTGGTTCAACGGATTATGAGGACAAATACAAGGTCGAGCCGGAATGTCATAATCAGACATAGTTGAACGAGAAATACACCGTCTGGCAGTGTCCGAAGGGACTCCGGGGACTAAGGTCCACCTAAAAATTTAGTGGTAATACATGAGTCTAGCAGTAGCAGCAAAATGGTCAACGAGCACGCACCAAACTCTGAGGGGAAAGCCGTGGAAGCGGGGTTGTGAGAATTTCAACCAATTATTGTGCACCATTGTCACTCATCTCGGATCCTGATATCTCCCATAACTTCTAGGCTATGTAATATATGCTGAAGCAAGCCTGTTGCGTGGCCTATAACGCCTCTCAGGCTTGACAATGATGTGAAAAGAAGATAGGCAGCTTCCGACGCAACTTCAGAGTGCGCTGTCACGAGATCAGTTTACATAAGCCTTGGTTCAGTTCAAACGTTGAATTCAACTCGAACTTGCTCCCTTTCTACACAATATTGATCGCGCTGGTGAACAATATCGCCTCCGACGTCCTCATTGCATGCAACGAACACTGGAAAGACACCACTTTCGTTTCCCTGACAGCCTTGCACGGTTGTGGAACACAACTCGAAGAACGGGCATCGCCAATGGATTTTGGAGGAGGAGCAAGGGTTATTCGGGATACTCCACAAAAGCCGTTGCAGTATGTTTAACCATGACTCTCCTGAATACAATTTCCATTGCATGCGCTAGAAACTGAAGCGGATGCCAATGCAACACCGCAAAATTATGACTTTGGATGCCACGAAGATGCAGGTCTCCGGTCAACAAACCTATGACATCTCAGGCTGCAAAACTGCTAACTTCGGAGCAAGACAATTGAATCCCCCTCGATATTTCACTGTTGCATACATGACCGTTCAAAAGCGGACACATGTCCCTTTCCCCCCTGGGTCAACCGGTGTGTTTTACTACCACCCACCTTGTCCCGGCGCACCAGTCCTCAGCGGTGAGCTGCGCTTCAAGCTGTGTACGGACCTCACCTTCTTCGCAACCTCTCCCGACCTCCAGCTCCCTGATGAAGGGAGGCCATGGTCATTGAACCTCTACTCAATGATAACAACGCCCAGCTGGAAGGCACTCCGCCAGATGCTTGTTCATGAAAGACTTATATCACCTGCTACGGTCGAGGCGATTTCCAGCCTGCCGCGGGTGAACAGGGGGAATTCACGGAATTTGTACTCCCTCGAACAGCCCTTCGAACTCGACTTATCGCAAAAAAATGTCGCGTTCGTGTTCTTAACCCTCAAGCTTGCTTTCAAATTCAGATTCTTCACTCTGTATGCCGGAACAGGGATGCGCGGCCCAATCTACACAGGTAAGTCCTCCACTGGATCTGTTGGAACTTGGCCCTGCTCATGCTAGTAGGACGTGTCAAGGCACGCTTCGAGCTATCCACCCTGCCCGAACACTCTTCCAAGGGACCAACGCTCGTCCTGCGCGTTCTCAAGCTGTTGACCCCCCTTGCNTGTCACACTCCCGGGAAAATGTTAGAACCNCGCNCTGGTGAATTGCTCAGCAGACANGACCGCGGCAAAATTTGCGCATGGTATTTCCCACTNGAGAAGCGCATTNTNGCNCCTGCATTCAGAGACTTCATCGGCCTACCCCCATTGCCCGAGGATAAGATTAAGGGCAAGTGTGACAGAAAATACCCACACCACCTCCTCACACTTTTGCCGGAGAATATGAAGTCGAAAGGACAACTGATAACTGATATATCTGGACAGCTCACTGTCTCATTTCGACCACGACTGGAGGGCAGCAGGGAGGGCCATGTCTTCACCGGATACGAAAACATGACCGGCGGCCTTAAGCCATTCCCCCCCCACACTAAGGGAGTGCTGTATTATCATCGGCCATCATCAGGAGAGCCTATTATGAGTGGCGAACTTCGGTTTCGTGTCTGTGAAGATGTAGCGACCTTCCAGGACGGATCCGACCTGCTAGCGCTAAACGGTGTGGAGCCTTGGAGTATACCCCTCTACCATGTCGTCAAATCCCGTGCGAAGAAGCCCCTGGTCGATCTCATGCTGCAGGAAGGTCTTGTTGAACGGCAGGTTGTGGACAAGATTGGGAAACTGCCCTCCGCCGATAGGCCCAAGGGATACCGCCCGCTGTACGCCCTCGACTGGCCGTTCGTGGTCAACTTATCCGCATGCCCGATACATTTCGGCCTGGTCAATCTCTCTGTGTTTGATTTTCATGATATGCGTGAAATATTTCGATTCGGTATTTCACATGTGGCTCCTTATTCGGGTAAGTGTCCCTTGCCATACCTGTCGGCAGTGATTCACTAGGAATGTAGGTTTCGTGAAGGCGCGCTTCGAATTGTCGACGTCACCTGAGCATGCAAATTCCAAGGTTCTTGTCCTGCGGATATTGGAGCTGCTTGAACCTGTGCAGCGTCTCATTCCTGATGCTGAGGATATGATACCCGTACCTCAAGCAGGTTCTCTATTGCACAGGTTTGACCGTGGTGGTAAACCCAAACTGTGGACATTTGATCTCGACCGACGTGCAGGCGGGGAAGTCTTCAAACGTTTCATCGCAGCGTGCGAGAAACAGTAAGAGGTTAGAGGTGATTTCTTCGTTTATCTAAGGCCTTCTGTTTGTGGGCTGAGTTCGTCCCTGTTAACCTTCGGATCAGGTAGATCATGACACCAGGTTTCGACAAGTTTGTTTTAGGAGTCGAAGATCGGAACCTTCCCTGACGCATCGACACTTGCTTTAGCATAGCAATGCTGGCGAAGCCTGTATGCTCACCAATACCCCTTCCGCGCCTCGTCGAATTGCATGCTCATCAAGGATAGGGTATTCACATATGGAACGTGGCGGCTGTCAGTTGGAAGGACCGCTCAAGTCTAGCACGTTTGTCCCTCGTCATCGTTTGTGGTCGGATTCGCAGAGTAGTGAGATATCTGACCCTTGCTCACAAGTACGGCGTCCATGATTTTCGGGGGTGCGACTACATATTGTTCATGCGCCCATATACCCGGGTCGCTCGATTTCTCGACTTATTCTTCATTGATTTATTAGAAAAGGCGTGTCGATTCCGCGCCTCGTCAAATTGCGTGCCTACCGAGGATAAAGTGATCACGCACGGAACGTAGTGCTATTAGATATTAGTTTACCTGCCATAAATTAGTCAAAATTTGCTTTTTTGGGGCTTTGACTTTGGCGCTGGACAATCAAATTGAAAAGTTGGAAGGTCAAGCAAAGGCAAAGCAAAGGTCAAATCGATAGGCAGGCCACAGACCGAGCTGACAAATGCTTATCTAATGGTCGACGACACATCCGAAAGTCTTGAGATCGTCTTCCTTCGTCGTCCACGGCGCCCATGATGTCTCAAACACCAGTATTCGCCGTGAGTACGTCCACTTCTCTCTTAAACTTATGGAAATGCTCATCCTTACCTTAGATAGTGCCCCTGAAAGCTGGCAGTCTAGGCAAAAAGCCCAGATCTCAATCATCACGGCTGCGAAGGTGAGTATTAAGTCTATATTGTTCAAAAGGCCGTGTCATGAGCTTGTAAACAGTAGCGGGCATCATATGAACACATTTTGGAGCCAAAGCCATGCTGAAGACGATCTTGGATCCTCCGGGAGGCATCTTGTATGTTCATATTCACACTCTTCGTTACCCAGGCTGATCATCCGGTTACAGATTGACGAGCGATGGAAACGCGATTTTTACGAGGGATTGACAGCGCCCATCCTGAAATGAAGAACGTGATTGAGCTCAGCCGGAAGCAGGATAAGGAATGCGGCGACGGAACGACGAATGTCACCATCCTTGGTGCGCAGCTTTCATCCTCGTTTTCCTCCTCGTTCTCACCTCCATCCAGCCGGCGAGATCCTCGCACAATAACTCTCCCAGCTCGACAGCGACATTCACCCCATCGCCATGATCTCTACATACAACAAGGCTCTGGAGGCCCCCGAAATCGTTGAATGCATCTCGATTCCCACCGACGTCGACGACGCCACTCGAATGCGCTCCCTCACTCAAACGTCCAACGGCACCAGGTTCGTCGTCCACTGGTCCGAGCCCATGTGCAGCCTCGCGCTGCAAGCCGCCACCACCGTCTCACAGGATGTATTGGCCTCAAGACGGTCGATATCAAGCACGTTGTGCGGGCGGAGAAAATCTCTGGAGGCAGGATCGAGCAGAGCAAGATGCTGAAGGCCGTCATACTGAACAAAGACTTCGCGCACCCAAACATGCGAAGTTGGACCGAGAAGTCAGGGATAGTGCTCTTTGACTGGCCGCTGGAGCACAAGAAGGGCGAGTCGCAGACGAACATGGGATTTTCGAAGGAAGCGGACTGGGCGAGAGTGCAGGAGATGGAGGAGGAGCGGGTCGAGGGGTTGTGCTACAAGATACTGCAGTTTAATACCCACCCCGTCATCGCCGAGAAGGGCTTTCAGGTGGGTTCTTTCTTTATTTCGTTGTTCTCTCAACTGACACCATCGCTTTACCATAGACCTAGCCCGTCTTCACTCAACACAATGTCTCAGCGATTCGTCGCGCATAAAAGTCGGACGGAAACCGCGTCGTTCTCGCTGTCGGCGCGACCGCTGTCGACCTGTTCGAAGATCTGAAAGAAGCGGAGAACGCGGGCTTTTCGACATGGAGAAGATCAGCAACGAGTACGTAGACTCTCTTTCTATCTTGTCTTCGTATGTCTTGTCTTCCTCCGTCGTCGCCTGCATTCTCTATGTCTTCTACGACCCATCTTTCTTGCATCGCCGTCTCCATCTGTGTCTTTACTCTTCCTCCGTCTCCTCTCCATTCTTCGTCCTCAACACCACTAACTCCTCCTCCTCCAGTTACTTCACCTTCGTCACCAAATTCACCTCCTCAAAATTTGCACCATCCTCCTCCACGGGCCCTCCAAGGACATCCTGAACGAGAGCGACTGAAACCTCGCCGATTCGCCCAGGACGCCTTCTTCCACCCGTTCCTCTCCCAGGGGGGCGTCATGACGGAGATGGCGATTTCTGTGGGGCCGCGCGCAAAGTCGCGAGGGAGGTGGAAGTTCGGTGGTGGCGTGGAGGCGTGACCATATTCCGCGGATGTTGGTCCAGAATGCGAGTGGGAATGCGATGTGAGAGTTAATCGAGCTGAGGGTACGTCGTTTCTGCTGCGTTTCATTTTCAAACCCCCTCTTGTTTCGTTATCATCTTTTCTCTTGCCATCCTCCGAGTTTCTTTGCTCTCTTCGACCCGCATTCTTGCGGTCGCTTTCAGTTGGTTTCTTCTTCGCCATCTGCTCTCGATGCTTCATTTTATCAAGTGACGGAATTGTCTTCCCAAACCCTTTGCCTATTCCTTGCGGTGGTTCCTTTCTCTTTGTCTTTTTCCAGTCTCATGTTTAATATTTCATTCAGTCCCTCGCCTCTTTTGCTAATTTTCTTGTCCTGATACGCCCAACACCTCCCGACATGGAAATAGAGAACATTCATGGGGTTTCAGTGGCGACGCAGACCGAATCGTAGACAAGAAGACCTATGGCCTCTACGAGTCGGCCAACGCTGGGAACACTTTCAAGCGGTTCATTGTAGCGTGTGAGGGGTCGTAGGAGATTGCGTGTCTTTGGTATACCTCCTGCTCAATCTTTCAAGGAGTACCTGTCCGAAGGACCCCTTCATCGCGAGACCCCTCCCTCTGCAGCCAACGGAGAAAATCGTCAGGCTTTAACCCCCCACCATAAATTGAATTTTGCTCGATTTTCGACTTGCGATCGGCAGCAGTTCCCTCTTCCGCCCTCCAGGCCTGCTCGGGCCAAAACTATGACGTTCGTGAATGAATTGGACAACCCTTGGTTCCGCAGGGCAAATGCTTTCCTTTTCCCTACGATGCTGATACTCAGGCTCAAACGTCGTGGGCCCTCATTGAGACGTCATCGTCAGCTTCGTCAAGCAGGATCCCCGGTTCTCGTCTTGAGAATCCTAGAGCTAATTGAGCCCGTGCAACACCTTATACCTGACGCTGAGGATAGGATGCCTGTGCCGCAGGCAGGGTCTTTGTTCTGTAAGATCAGCTCTGGCAGGAAGCCCAAATTATGGTCACATCCTCTCGACCAACGGGCAGGTGGAGATGCTTTCAAGCGTTTCATTGTGTCGTGCGAGAAGGCGTAAGGGTTGCGCATGCACGACGCCTCTTCGTTATCGAGCAAATATTTCCCAATTTCGTTGCGAGATATCTGCGACTGCCGCCGACCCATAGAATTCGCTCCTGGTACTCACGATTGTGATCAGAGCGTGGACAAACCCTCGACTCGCAGGAACGGTGCTATTTCGAGAAGACTAAACATAAGTCGACAGGCCTGAGGTCCGACGCTACGATCGCCAACGGATCGGAGAAAAAAGAAGATGGCTATACGATATGTACCCTGCTTCGATGCATAGGTTGAATTCCCGGCCCCCGTTGGCCCACGAGAAATGCAAGAGAAGCCGCATCTTTCATCACTCGACGATAATGTCAATCAGGGTTGTAGCTCTTCCGAGTTGGCATTGGGGTGCATTAACACATCCTCGGGCCATGAGAAGCTCCGATTGCGACATGCTTGCGTGAGCGTTGCATACGGATAACATCAGGAAATAATTTAGAGATAGACGCACCGCAACCGCTCCGTTGTCCTTGACCCCGAATGTAAAGATGGAGCCTCTGCCATGACGAGATTTTGAATACTCCATGAAATGTGCGTCCTCCCATCCTTTAAGGGTTACCCGCCATATATCTATCGTTGTGAAAGGATAAATAGATATAGCTCTCGAGCCTCGTTGGCCGTGCATAATCCAGCCAGTGCGCCCTGAATGGAACCGATCATTCTATATAGACTTTCAATGTACTGTTTGAAGCGTCAGTAGGACGGAATTACACTAATTTTTTGAAGTAGGCTTCTGAGTAGCAGTGGGGCCTATGACGAGAATGAGGTAAAAACTCCATGCCTCGCGTGTATGGTGCTTTGACTCGCGAAGACAATCTAAACGTTAGTGTTTGAAGAGGAATGAAGCCCAAAAAGCTGAACTCAGCATATCCTTTATGATTAGCTGCATTATCGCATCATAGAACGTCAGGTGTCGAAAAGAACCAAGGTGGAAGATGCGGCTGATTCGGACCTTTTTGTGCGATTCTATTTCCATGTCTAGTAGTGTGGCGCGCGAACGTTCGTAAGATGAATCTGCAGTTCTTGGAGCATCCATAGTCGTCCTGAGCATAAATTACCCCTTGGCGCCACCCGCAGACGTCATCGAGAGGTGCTCTACTGCTGGCTGGCTGCACTTGTTATTGGCATTTTATCCTGAAGATGGTACGTAACTCATGGCTGGCACTGTATGCTCCCGAGAACGATATTCAGCACTTTAACCGCGGTATAAGGACCTGTTGATGAGGAAAGAGAAGAAACGTCCGCGAAGTCGTTTCAAAGAACGCCCATTTTTCGTACTCCTCTCATCAAAGTGATCACGGTTCATGAAGTCTCTCTTGCGAATTTACCTCGTGTCACATCTGCAATTACTAATTAACAAGCTCCTTTAAGGGTTTTATCCTCGATAACACACACTTCGCTCATTGGTTCGTATTCACTTTGTAAAATGCTTTATAAAGCTACATACACTACCTTCGTTTCATGTCAATAGTATACTGGAACGTCCATATTTCGAAGCGAATCTCCCTTACAAGCGGCCGCTCCCTGGCTAAAGCTCTCACGCCACGTACTCCCCTTCCCCCAGATCGCCCCACCACCACCACCTAGGACGTCGACGGCCAGAAGACACGAAATGAATGGAGCCAGCTATCGTGCCCCCATCCATTGCCAGCGCCCACACCGCACCATATAACGAGGACGATGCTAGCGCGTACGCTGCTAGCTCTAGCTCTTCCTGCGAGAGGGGTAGAGGCCAATCCGTGGGTGGTCGCTCGGGCTCTGTACGCGCTGGACCTGCGCCCTTATCGATACCCCCACTACCTGTCAACCTATACGCCCAACAACAGCATATCGCGCAACCACAACCCATCATGCCTGCCTATCACCCTTTGCAACTATCTTGTCCATCCAAGTCATGGTTTCGTCGTTCTCCGAGCCGTTTAAATGGTCGCGCTGCTTCGAACGGGGCAGGGTCTGCACTGCATGCTTCTTCGATGCACGATTCACGCTCGGCACCACCGCCTCTTGCAACCCCTCCCGATTACCAGCCTGCGTCACCTGGGATCGACGTTTCTCCGCGAAGAGGGAGGACACTCGGTTCTTCCTTTACACAGCATCACACTCTGCAGAGGGAACCCTTCTCTTCGAATCACGTCGACAGTTCTCGGTACCTGGACCCTGTTCACAATCGCACAGAGAAGTACAGAGAACATCGGTACTCGCAGCGTTCCGCTTCTCACCATCCTTCAATTTCTCCGAATGCTCGTCCGACCTACAACCGAAAACGTTCAAAGTCCTATGACCCCACCGCTTTCCGTTCTCAAGAAGTGAACGACTACGCGCAGCAGCCATATTCGGTGGGGAATTATGGCAGACCGAACAATGGCTACCACGGTGCGGAGTTTAACCTGTACACGGCGAATTATACCACCATACAAGCCTCACCGACGTCTCCAACTCTCGTCCATCCATCGGCAGCTCATCCGCTCGTTGTTCCTGTCAACGACGGTCGAGACGGCTGGATCGTAGTTCCCAGTAAAGGGCAAAGTTTCCGGGTTCTGGTACGCTACTTTCTTCTACCTGCACGCGGGCCTCTCGCTCACACTCGGACTGCTAAAATTAGAACCAGAAGGGCCAGCCGTACGAACGAGAACATCAATCATTTTTTGGGCGCTTAAATTTCAGAGCATTCCGTTCGCGCTCTAGAACTAACAAGACGTTCGATGCTCCTGTTCACGTTGGGCATGAAGGGGTCCATCCGATACCTGTCAGGATGATGGCTAATCCGCCACTTGGTAGGGGTCGGCGCGATAGCTATTGATGGGCCATTTTCGGAATATTGGAGCTATTATTATGATCGATGTAAGGCTTTGCGAACTGGAGATTTTCTCATATATGTTTAGGAAACAGGCGGTACAATCTTATCTTTTTCAGGTCGTAATGTATTGTCTGATTCAGTCGTTCTCTGATATAAACTATAATGTACGTTCCTTCGCTTGGTTACGTGCTCCGTGTAGATTTGAAATATAAATTGATTTGATTTAATTTCTGCTACGAATGAACTACTCGATAGCGCTGTCGACCGTGTCAGGTGTCGTTGGGTTTCGCGTATCAGCCACGCAAGACGCGTCGAAATAGGGGCTATCATGTGACGATCGTGAGAATATATCTCTATTTCAATCCCCATAGGACTTGCCCTTGTTCAACGTTGTCAACGTTGGTTCTCTTCCTCGTCCACGTCGCAAACAATTCACAAATGTATGGAGAACCTTCAACTCTCTATTTCAGCGCGATCCGAGGACCCCATGAGGCGACGTGGGGCCAGTGGTGCTCTATGACGATGATATGACGATGTCATGGAGGTGCGTCCAAGGGAGTATTTTCTTGGAAAACGACAAAACTCATATTCTTTTCAGGTGCCCGTATACAACGCACAGCCGCTCGGTCTCTCCACTGATTCGCCATTGATCTTTGAAAGGTGTGTCGATTCCGTTTTCTTGAATTTGATGGGTATTGAAGACATTGTAGTAGTATTCCGAGTTGTCTTGACGTTTTGAAAGCCGTCATCGACTCATCATGAACACACCTTATCCTCAGCCCTATCCTCAAGCTACGACACTCTATCCAACCACGGGTGGAACGTCGAGGCACCGCGGGTTTCGGACAACTGGTATGGATCCCTACATAGGAGGAGGTTACCCCTCGAGCTCGAGCTATGTGACCGAACACACGATTCCAACGCAGGCGACCGCTGGGTCGTATGCCATGGCACCTGGTTCTACAGCCACGGTCATCTATCCCAACAGCTCAAACTCGTACTATGGACGCCAGCACCACCATCGCCACCACTCCTCTTCGTCTCATTCACCCCGACCCTCGTACAGCCATCGGCACTCGCGTTCCGTAGGCGCCTCTCCTGCCTATTACACCATGCAACTCCCGGCTCAAGGCCAAGGTCAACTCGTACAGGCTACAATGCCCATGGAGTTGTACGGAGCGCCCACTCAGGCTGGCGGATATCCTGGGACGTACGGTGCAGGTGGCATGGGGTACGGATCCAGAGCCCACACCCAAACCGCGATGATGCCAGCGATGACGTCTTCCTCTGCGTACAGCTACAGCCCTTCAAGTTCCCAAGGATATTCGAATAATTACCCATATGGAACCCAAGCTCAAGCTCTGATGCCTGCGACGTCCTCCGTGTATGGCTCGTACCCAGGATATTCGAACAACAGTGCGCCGTCCTCCGGTGGATTCCTCAATCGGGTCTTCGGACGTCAGCCCCACCAGCATAATCCGGGAATGATGGGGATTCAGATGGGTGGTGTTTACGCTCAGCCGCAGGGTTACGGCTCGCAGGGCTACAGCTCACAGGGTTATGGCTCGCAGGTCGCAGGGCAACCGGGCATGGCCGTGGTCTTGAGCTCGGGCTCGAGGAGGCACAGAAGGCAGCGGAGCTACTGATTCAGAGTGCGACCTCGCGCTGTGTTTTCAAGTTGAGTGTGAGTACGTGATAGTTTCTCGTTGGTGATTGTGTTTTATTGTTAACCGCTGTTCCCTTTAGCCCGGCATTCCGAAATCGACCGTGCTGCCATATCGTGCCGCGCTCAGCCCCACCTCCCCGTAATCGACTATGCGCACGTCGTGCTAATTTTATACCATGCCAGTTTTTGGACTGTACATACCCTCGCGCATGTTGCTTCTTGTTGTTCTACCTTAACCTATACCACTGATGTTCGAATGCCTCTTCGCGGTTTCGTTGGCAGTTACTAGTTCCAAATGACGATCAAATACTGTAGTACTTACTTCCGTCAAGTTCAATTCGGGCTTGCGTTCGCTTGTTTCCTCGCTGGGTCTCTCATTCCAATCCTAATTATATGGGTCCTGAACATGCGGGTTCATGAAACCGGCGTGAGATGGTTCTGGAATCTGAAGGGCGCACGTAGGGCCATGCGTGATACTTGAAGCTTGAAGGTCATACAAGGTGCACCGATCAGCACTCCTCTACAGGCCTGTCATGCCTACCACGACTCAAATACTCACAAGCGACACCGAGCACTCACACACAACTCCCACCTCGTGTCTCCCAAGTACGATCAACGCGTTTAGGCGCCACGTTTTGTGCGTCATGCGCCGGGTTCTTGTATCTATTCACCTAGGCCTCACCTCGAGCCCGGAACCGTGAGTTCGAGGGTGATAACAGTCTCAGGATGAGCATCAGACTCGGACAGGCTGGGTGATGTCGTGGTTTTTGCTCATTTCGTGCCACAGGGCCCAGGGACGACTTCATGTCCGGCCGATGACATGGCTTGGGAAAGAGGCTTTTTGGCGTGTCGAATTTCAAGCAAGCTCCCCATTCTGGCTTCCTTCTTGACTTTGACCTTTGGCGCACTTTCGATCTCGATTAACAAGGTTTTGTCCCTTCCTCCCTCTGTCCTCACTTGCTCTCGCTCTCGCTCTTGTTCCCTCCGTGCCAGCGCAGGCGGCGCGTCGCCCATTGATATCTCATCTCGAACGACTGCCCATTGAGCATCAAATCTCTCCATTAACCGCGAGTCTTGAAGGCTAAGTCCCGAATTTACCACGAGTACCGTCAGCTCGTCCAATTGAGAGTATTATATACGTATGTCTATAGGGAACCATAGCGAGCAAGGCTCGAACGACCTCAGTTTTGCTGATAGGTTCAGTAGCTTTGTCCAGAGTGACTTCAACCACGGAAATGGCGACGGTGCTGGTACCGTATGAGCAGGGTTCTTTGGAACGGTAAGACTCACTATTTTCCTATTTGACCCCGTCGTACATCGTTCAAGACCCCGAATGGCTCAACATCAGTGTGGGAATTACGCTGCTGAACGTTTCTCCAGTACGTCCCTTTTGTTTCCCCCTAGCATACTCTCACAGATGTGGTTGATATCCAATCGAACGAGTTCTGCGTGCCCGTAACTCACGAAGTGGATTCTTAATTGCCCCGATTCGTTCGACCAATCGCCCACCCGCTTCCCGCCTCCGGTCAGCGGTGTTGCACCCTCTGTTCTGCTGTACGAATGCCCCCAGGCGTCGATGGGCTATAGAGTCGAGTGCGTGGTGTTCACCTTTCGCCGTAGAATGTGCTCAACAGCATCTTTTTTGCCCTGCTGGGACGATACCCCACTACCAGACGGGGCCGAACGTGGTTCCACCTATCAGATCCAAGGAGAAGTGCCTCGACATAGGCGGCGGCATTCTAGTAGACGGAATACCCGTTCAGATGTACGCTGGTCTACTACTTACATCTGCTCGAGCTGCTTGTGTTGATTTCGTCCTTAATTGATTATAATGGTACATACTACCATGCATAAGTGGGTCATCAAGCGAGGCGGTCAGCAGATCAAGCTCTCCGTAAGGAATTTCTGCCTTGATACTGGCTCCAGTACGTCTCTCTTCATCCAATAGTGTCTGGATTTGTTAATATGATTCTGAACTTCTGTTCTTCAAGCCCAGTGGATGGAGTCAGCATGAAGATTTGGACTTGCCACGGCAACCTCGCGGCCCAGCGGTAGACGTACTGCCTCGAGGACCAGGTCAGGCTCACGAACGAAGGAGCGTCGAGTTATATCTGCGACGGTCAAAGGGATCTCATCATCATGGGCCATAGGGTAATGCTGTTGTCTCACCGACGAACGGCCGTCAAGCCCAGACGTGGAAGTGCGATTCGAGTAATCAAAACCGAATCTGGACTATCTAATAGAAGGTAATTCGTCAGGATGTTGTCTCCTGGACAAAATGATACGGAGATATGATTGAATTGATAACGGACATATAGTTTTCAGGATTTCTGCGATTCAAATGATACCAAGGATGAATCAATGTCTTCACTCGTCTTGCGTTGCCTCAATACCTATACATATTGTTTGGTTAGTGGGGGGGCGGACTAACTTTTTTTTTCAGCCTG
>JANKHO010000265.1:0-29085 GCA_027627235.1 Agrocybe chaxingu | reverse complement strand
TTATGCCACACGGCGCTTTGTTTGCGGTCACGGTGTCAACACGCAATGTCAACACTCCTCCTCACCGTGGACGCTACTCCTCCTCGCGTGGAATCATGGGACTTGGCGAAGGCCGATGAATTGACGTAGGCGTGTAAATTTGGTGCGATCTAGTGCCTTCGTGAATAAGTCGGCTATATTGTCTTTGGTGTTGATGTATGCCAATGATATTTCCGCTGAGTGGACCCGTTCGCGGAGGAAGTGATAATGAATATCGATGTGTTTTACTCGGGAGTGAATTGACGGATCTTCGGAGAGGTTTATCGCCGCGTTGTTGTCGCATAGGAGGGTCGTCGGTTTAGTCGGTCCGCCCTCGAGGAGGTCAATTTCGGATAGGAGTGTTCGGAGCCATACAGCTTCCTTGCACGCTTCGAAGGCTGCCGTGTATTCGGCTTCGCATGATGAGGAAGCGACCGTTTTCTGTTTCTTGGCACTCCAAGAAATCATTCCTGACCCAAGTGTGAAGCAATATCCGCCGACGCTTCGTCTAGTGTCAAGGCAATTAGCCCAATCAGAGTCAGTGAATCCTCGTAAGCGAACCCCAGAATCAGTTCCTCCAAGGATCAGTCTGAGATTCCGTGTCCCTTTTAGATAGCGTACAACTTTGACGGCTGCGTTCCAATGGGAATAGGAGTAGTTGTCGAGGAATTGGGATAGNTGTTGAACNGCGTATGAGATGTCGGGTCGGGTTGCGACTGCTAGGTACAAGAGACAGCCCACGAGAGAACGGTATGGTAATTTAGTCAGTTTTTGTTTTTCCTCGGGTGTGATTGAGTCGGGTGGTGGACGGCGTAATTTCAAACCTGGATCCATTGGTATTGAGACGGGGTAAGCATCCGATTGACCGAATTGAGCAACGACACGGTCTATGAGTGCCGTCTGGTGTAACGAGAATGTACCATTGGTTTGGTCGCGTGAGATCCCAATTCCGACGCAGAATGTGGGTTCGCCCAGATCTGAGATTGTCCAGAGAGTGCGCATCTGGCTCTTGAAGCGCTCGTTCTCTTCTCGAGGGCTTGCGATAGATAAGAAATCGTCCACGTGGACTGCCGCAATGACTATGCCGGTATCAGATTTCCTGTGGTAAACGCATGACTCACTTGATAGTCTCTTGAAACCCCAAGATTTCATNGCTGAGTCGAGCGTGTGATTCCAGATACGGCCGGCNTGTTTCATTCCNTAGAGACCCCGNTTGATTACCCAAACATGGTCTTCGTGTCCTCGATCGATGTAGTCTCGGGGGGGGTTCCATGTACTGGATCTCGTCCGGGGGTAACAGGCCGTATAGGAATGCCGTTTTAACATCAATCTGTTGTACGTCCCAATTTAGAGCACCAGCGATGTGTAGTAGGATACGCCATGATTCCATGCGCGCTGTCGGTGAGGTAGTTTGTGTATAGTCCTTCCCTAAGACTTGTTCGAAGCCTTTGAAGACCCATCGCGCCTTGTGTTTGACAACTGTCCCGTATTCATCGCGCTTCCTAGTTAAAATTAGCTTCCCTTGGCGGATTTTGTACCCATCTGGTACTTCAGACCGTGGAACCCATTCAAAAACACCCATGTCATGGAGGGATGAGAATTCAGCATTACGTGCTCGGCGCCAATCGTCTGCGTCGTGTGAGGCGATGGCTTCTTCCCAAGATTTCGGGTCATCTTCTGCAAGCGTCCGAGGATCGATACTGCTGTTCTCAGCGATCGCGGAAAGAACCGTCTCGATTACATGTGCCGTATCACGATTGGAATCTCCGATGTTGAGTTGGGCAAATAGGTCTTGGAGTTTATCGATCTCTGGCTTCTCNATGACCTTTGGAGGTTGTTGNTTCTGTTTNGGGTCATTNAGTTCCNGACGAGCCGNATCCTCTAAGTCGCTTGGCTGGTTTCGAATTTCCTCNGNNTGNATGTCCGCAAGCCTCTTTNGAGATTCTGATCGGGTTGCNGCTAAGCNTTCTGCGCTTTCTTTNGACTCANGGNGTGCTCTCTCCAGTGGGGTCNGTTGAGGGCCTGCTTCTGCTTTCTTGGCTAGCCTCTCAGATTTGCNTAGGTTTGGTCCCTNCCCTTCCTGAAGCTCCTCCTCTTCTGGTATAGNGGGTAGTGGATGGTTNNGTTNGTGAGTTGGTGTCGGTTTGTTACCCAGATCCGGTAAGCGCTCGTCAGGGTCATCGTCGTCGAAATAGATGGGCGTCGATGTGGAATTATTAATGATGTCATCTATGCTGATCGGCTCTGATTGGTGGTGTGTGATCGGAGATGTGGTGTCATGTTTAGTGCGTAAGTGTCCCTCGTGGCTCTCGAGAAATCAAACATGGTATGAGGAAAATACCTGTTTGGTGGCCTTATTGTAGCATCAGTAGGTTTTCGATTTTGGGTCGTATCCAATCAGAACGCATTCGAGGGAACGTTCATAAATTTTTGGGTTATGTTTGTTTTGGATGAGGACGAAAGCTCGACAACCAATTTCTCGCATGTAGGAATAGTCAGGTTTGCGTCCGTGCCATGTTTCCCAAGGTGTCGATCCTAAGGTCGCGCGCGTCATTGTCTTGTTGTGCGTGTGTGAGGCAGTAAGGTAAAATTCATCCCATAGGAAAGGAGGTAAATCTGAGTATGCTCGCATACTGAGAGCTTTCCCCATAAGGGTACGATGCATCCGTTCCACTCGTCCTAGGTGTGCGGATGTGTGTGGTGCTGTGAATTGTTGATCCGTTCCACGGGATCGCAACCACGCATCCATCTGACCGGATTTGAGTTCTCCATTATCGGTCCGATAGGTACCTATCACCAATCCTGTTTCGACTTCTCGGGCCTTTTCCCAAGCAAGCAATTCAGGGAAAGCAGAGGCTTTGTCCTTAAGTGGGATAGACCACACGTAGCTGGAGTANTCGTCNACAATGTTCATGACATATAGGTTCCCCGTACGTGATTTTACATCNTGTGGTCCNGAAAGATCAATCCANACTTTCTCCAGCNTCCNTGTTGCCTTATGTCCCTCTCCTTCTTTACGTACTTTCNGGACGGGTGTTCGAGTCTGTTTGCCAAGAACGCAAGCGTCACACTTTTGTANGTTGGAAGGGGATTTGGAAGACATGCCTTNGATCATACCCTTTCNGGCCATGTCCTGTAGGGTCTGGTAGTTGNCATGGCCTAGACNGCGATGCCAAGTTCCCAGATCAGGGCCATGTGTGCTGATGAAGGTATGCTCNACATTNGGGGAATGAAGGTCGAGNGAGTATAGGCGCCGGGTGAGAAGTGANCCACGTGCGACTGTGGCACCGGANGATCGNTNGGTGAGCCAGCAGGATTTATCNTCGAANTGGGANATNANGTTCGAGTCGCGTGTGAGGGCGCTGACTGAAATGAGGNGAACNGTGGAATTGGGAACGTAAAGGACGTCCATAAGGACNATATATGCTCCACGNNCNATGCGAAGNTTTATGGTGCNGATGCCGTGAGNGAGNATGGANGAACCCCCNAAGTCCTTTGACAGATCGNGATGCTACNGGNCGCAGGGTGAGGAAGTNNGTTACCTCGTGTGATANGTGGGTTGTGGNGCCAGAATCTANGAAGAAGGGGGAGGATTCTAGTGAAATAATTTCAGTGCGCGTCGTCTGGTTCAGGGCTTCTGCGGCAAATGCAATGGGATCTACCTGGCGGGAATGTGATTGCCAGTCTATGGTGGCCTTGATCTCCTCCTCACATGCCAGCCAGCCTTCCCATTCGATGTGTTCAGCCTCGTTGATCAGCGCGTCTGGTATGGCGTCGCTCGCGATGCCTGCGAATTCGGGTCCAGGGGTGATGGACTTGCTCGCTTCTGCAGCCATGGCTATAAGTGCTTGCGAGTCAACGTTGATGAAAAATGCTTTGCCATTCGAGTCTGTGGCTGGGACGGAGAGGGTTGGTTTGGTCTTCACGGCAGCGCTCGTGCTCGGCGTAGTATTGTTAGTGTTCTTGGCCTTCCTGCGCATTTCGATAGACTCCGCAATAGATTTTCCAGCCATGCCGCCACCCGATCGTACGCACCATTCTGCAGCATGGCCGTCCCTTTTGCAGTTGCTGCATGTGGTCTTCGGTTTCGAACTGAGCTTGGTGTTGGATGTTTGTGCCGTGAGCGCGATACTGGTAGACGATGTCGAACTGGTGTTACATTGCTTCTCCCCTTGGAGAATTGTGAGTTCTTCTCCTAAGTAGGCGATGAGTCGATCAGCGGTGTAAGGTTTTTCCGTGGGCGCTTGTCGCATTTCCCGGGTAATGATCGAGCGCCCTGTGTCGAAACCAGAGTCAAGTGCGTTGAGGACTGCGATGCAAGTGAATGTGTCTTCCGTAATACCCCCCGGCATGCTGAATGCTTTGCGTATATCTTCACGGATGGAACGTGCTTTGGTGACCATGTCGTCGCTTCGCGAGATCCGTGTGTTAAGCGCCCGTTGTATTAAGTTGACCTGCGCGATGGGACCTTCTGCTTTGTGATAGGTTTGGAGGGCTGTCCAGCACTCCTTTGCAGATTTGAGGTTCTCGATGAGTTCTCGTTCCGCTACTTCGCAGTGGCGCCTTAGAAATCCGCGTGCGGCTCGGTCGTTGGTTGTCCAGTTTCGGTGGGCATTTGGGTAAAGAGTAGAGCTGGGCGGTTCAGATTCAAGGTACGAACCTAGTCCACTTATATTGAGTTCGTCTTCTATATCCCGACTCCATGTCTGCCAGTTCGACTTTGCGCGGTCGAGTTTGTCGCCCCTGTACTTCAGGTTGACGGAGCGCTCGATGACGGTGGGTTTCGTGGCGTCGTTGGGGTCGGCCATAGACGAAGGTTTTTGTTCTCCAGCCATGGGAGGATGAGGGAAGATGAACATGTCGTAGGGCGAAGGGGCGGAGGGGCAAATGGGGAAGGGGGACGGAAGGAAGGAAGGAAGAGAGGAAAGACTCACCTGGTCCTGAGGGAACGAACCTGGGCTTGTTGTCCACTTGCCATCGACTGACCAACTGCGTTTTTCCTGGTGCGTTCGCCAGGAATGACGAGGATCCAACGAGACGCAGGTGCTTGGGATACGGATCCATCTGGTGCACGAACGAGCACGGGAGGGCTAGCGGAAGTAACGAGCTGGTGGTAGCTGAGGTCCAAGATGAACTCTATCCATTGGGACGATGGCAAAGGAGGGTCGAAGTGGCGCTGACGATTGCGAGCGAGCACCGGTGCAAGATGGTCGATCGATGTCGATGCCAGATGGTAGATGGTAGACGAGGCTGAAGGAGGCCTAGGGTGGGCCAAGGAGTCGAGCGAAGCGGCTCGAAGAGAGGTTCTGGTGAGAGGTGACGTCAGCGCGGCTGGCCCTAATGAACTGCGTTCCTCCCAACCGTCCCGCACGCTGGCGGGCTGTCCATTGTCCAACGCTCGAATCCTCACGCCGTCCTTGTGCTGTACGTCCTCGGACGCTTCTGACCAGGAACACCAACCACTAGCTCGTCCCCGTCCAACGGCCCCGTCCTCGACCCCACATCTAAGGTCTCCCCGTCCCCTTCCTCCCCTCTCCTTGCCCCGCCTCCCGGTCTCCTTGCCTGCGCCCCTCCACTCCCCTTCGCCACCCTTCGCCATCTTTGCCACTGCCCCACGCCCTACATCCGCACCAGCGCCGACGCTGACTTCCCTTTCCCTCCCAGCGTGCACGTGGACGTGGATTCGCTATCTCCTCCATTTGGTTCGTGTGCTGAGAGGTCTTGGGGGTGACTTTGATGTCGGAGCTGGGCATGTACGTGCGTTTTGCTGATAGCATGCTTTGGGTTCGTGTTTTCGTCTTCCCGCTCCACAACGCGATCCACTCCTCCTCACTCTCGCCCCTCCACCCTGCCATCTGGCATCCAATGTTCGTTCCAGCGCTGATTCTCGAATCTCTTTTCCTCACAGCCAACCGTGGATGTAGAATGGTTTTTCCACCATCCAATTCACGCACTGAGAGGTTCCATCTGGGAAGTCGACGTCGGCGCTGGGCCTGTCCGTATCTTCGTGTTTTCGTGCTTCGGGCTCGTGTCTTCCTCTTCCCGTTTTCATCACGATCCATCCACTGCCCGTGTCCTGCTCTTCCCACTCTCCTTTCCGCCCTTCTCACTGTCTCATGCTCCATGCTCGCACCCAGCGCCAACGCTCAATACCTCTTCCTCCCAGCGTGCCCGTGGATCTGCGGACATGTCTCCTCCGTCTGATTCATCCGCCGAGAGGTACACTGCAAGGAACATGGATGTCGGCGCTGGGCTTTTTCGTGTGGTAGCAACCTTTTGCTCGATCCTGGCTCGATCCCAACCCGCTTTGGGTAGCGGTCGAACAGTTTCCTCTGAACCCTCTGTCGTTTCACTCTCGGACGTCAGGTCCTCCCCCCCCGGCGTTGCCATATGCCTACTCGAGCTCTTTGCTGCACCTACTTCCTACGTTGACCGACGTTCGCTCAGCTAGTGCTATCAAATTACTACATGTCATCCGAATATATGCATTGCATCGGTATGGCCAAGTTTCCCTTCCTCATCCTCTTCGCGATTCGGACCCCTAACACACACTCTTCTTCGCCTACCATGTAGGCATCTAGCTATAACCACAATTAATATGCGAGACACTCGATGCGACGCCAGGCAGGGACGAGTCGGAGGGCCGGGATATGGGCGGGTTGAACGAGTCAGCTTATGTACTCTAAATGAGGGGCCGAGAAGTACATGTCGTGGGTCGAGGTACAACGTTAACTGGTTCGACACGTACGTGCGATTGAAAGTAGTCTGGGGACATGCACATGCGTCAGGATAGACGTCACTGTAAAATGTGAAGAGGGAAGTGCGGAATACATGGAAGAGGGGAAGGAGAAAGAAGGAGAGACGGGTTGCAGAGGTGAGCATAGAGTATCGACGCGTCGTGTATGTGAAGGGAGGTAAGGACGAGAGACCGAAGAATGAGTCCACGAGAGGAGTAAATAATGGGGATGTGGAGAAGAGTGAAAACGAAATAACAAGATCGTTGGCGAGAGGTGACGTCAGCACGACCGGCCCTAAAGTGAGGCCGTCACTTGTGCCTCGGGCATCGACTTATCAGATTCCTACTATCGCCTTCCATCTTCCCGTCCCCGTCATCCCATCCTCCTTCCCTGCACTCCCCGCCATACGTCTGCTCCAGCGCCCCAGCGCCGAGGCCGAAATTACCCTTCCTCCCAGCGAAACGTGGATTTACAGATGTGTCTCCTCTGTCTGACTCATGTGCTGAAAGGTAATCGAGGTTTCCCAAACTCCGGCGCTGCCATATAGATGCATTTTCGTGGTCTCGTGCTTCGGACTCATGGCTTCGTCCTCCCGTTCCTCACATTCCCTGACTCCTCCCTGGTCCTCAACGTCATGTTCACACCAGCGCCGATGCCCGAATCCCATCCATCCCAGCATGCACGTGGATCCGTAGACGTGTCTCCGTCTGTCAGATTCCACGCGCTGGGATGCGTTCTCGTTTGTTGCCTTGGACATCGGCGCAGGGATCGTGCGTGTCTTCGTGTTACTGTGCCCCCGGACTCGTCGACGTCTTCTCCTTCCCGTTCCTTGATCATATTCCCCGACTGCTGGCCCTTTGTCGGCACCCTTCCCACCATCTTATGTTGCACGTAGACCACATCCGCCCCAGTGCCGACGCTCACTTCCCTCTCCTCCCAGTTGAACGTGGGTTCACAGACGTGTCTCCGTCTGTTCTGCGCGCTGAGAGTTCTTGCTCATGAACATGAGGTCGGTTGTCGGCACTAGGCTTCATGATGAGTATCGTGCATCCACGCTCGGTGCTCCAGCTTCAGCTTACGTCCGCGGTCCTTGCGAATCACCTCTGCTCCATGCGGCGTCATCCTATCGGACCTCTTGTCGGATTCTTGGCCTCTGAAGTCCTCATTCTCATCCTAGCAGCAGATCTCAGCCTTCTTTGAGACGTCCACTCAACCCCGCTGGGTGTTGAACTACCTTTCGCCCCTCCGCCGGTCTCCGCTGCATATGTATACATGTACGTTACTCTCTGCGACACCCTATATCCGCCGGCCTTCGTTCGCATCAAGGTTGCGAATCACAGTCCTGTATGCTCTGCATTGGTGCGACAATATTTTCTCTTCGTTTTGCTGCCCACAACACACCCGATATTTCAAAACACACTCCCAGTATATCGTTTCGTCAATGTTGTGCATTACTCCGCTCTACGAGACGGTTTCAAGCATCCGACACATGCTAAGTACTTGCGTCGTGCGATACTCTCGCCCCCGTGCGCCTTAGACCTCCGCCTGCCCTTCTTAAGTATTCAAATACCCCGCCTGTCCTTTCTTTCTTTGGAGTCGCGCAGATCATAACTCCTCCCAAAAACCAAAACGTGAGCACGCACACCCTTCCTTTTCCTCTTCCTCTTCCTATTCCTATTTGTATTCGTAATTTGACTGATCCAAAGTAATCCAATATGCAAGCCTAATTGCATTCAGAGTCAAAACCATGTGAAAACATGGAGAGGAGTGAAAACGACATACATAACAAGATCTGCTGCACGAAAACTCACGTCTGGCGAGAGGTGACATCAGCTCGGCCGGCCCTAAAGTGAGGCCGTCACTTGGGCCTCGGGCCACTATCAGATCCCTACTATCGTCTTCCATCCCTACTATCGTCTTCCATCTTCCCGTCCCCGTCATCCCAACCTCCTTCCCTGCACTCCCCGCCATGCGTCTGCTCCAGCGCCCCAGCGTCGGCGCCAAAATTACCCTTCCTCCCAGCTAGACATGGACCCGTAGACGCCTCCGTCTGATCCACATACTGAGAGGTATGGAGTACCATCGATCTGTCTTGGCGCTGGGCTCATGAGTGCGTTTTCGGGCTTACTGCTATCGTGCTTCGGACTCGTATCTTGGTGTTCCCGCCCCACCCTCCTTCCTTCACTCGCCCTCCCACCATCTCGCATTCCACGTAGATCACATCCGCCCCAGCCCCGATGCTCACATCCCTCCTCCTCCCAGCCAAGCGGGGAAGTACAGACGTGTCTCCTCCATCTGATCCACATGCTGAGAGGTGTGGAAAGTCACTGTCGGTGCTGGGCAAGTGCGTGCGTTTTGCTGACATCGTGCTTCGGACTCATGGCTTCGTCCTCCCGTTCTTCATATTCCCTGACTCCTTCCTGGTCCTCAACGTCATGTCCACACCGGCGCCGATGCCCGAATCCCATCCATCCCAGTGTGCACGTGGATCTGTAGACGTGTCTCCGTCTGTCAGATTCCACGCGCTGGGATACGTTCTTCTTTGGGGCCTGGACATCGGCGCTCGCTGGGATCGTGCGTGTGTCTTTGCGTTTTCGTGCTCCAGAATGCGGTGTTTCTGAATCAGCTTCCGCCCAGGCTGCCTCCGAAGCGAAGCTGCTTTCCTCTTCCTACTGTCTATCCTCCTCCTACTGTTCTATCCTCCTCCTTCCGAGGCTCCTCTTCCTCCTTCCGACTCGGAGTCTCCTCTCGCCCTTGCCCATGCACGTCTCGCTCCCTCAGATGCCTCCCCCGGTGAGCATCGCCACGGCTCCTGCGTGCGATACGTGTCCCCTCCTATTCCCGCCTTCACTCGGTCAAGCACGATGTGTGATTTGTTGGAGGAGAGCATGAGGAGTTTGACGTTGGGGAAGAAGTGTTAAGCGGTGGTTGCGTGTGGGTGAGGAGCGGTGGCGGTGGGGAAGCGAGTTAGGAGATGGAGGGCAGGACTGGAAGGAGAGAGATGTTTCTGTTTTTGGTTTTGGTTTGCCTTCGCTGTTTGGCTTCTCGAGAAAAGAATTCTTGTACGTCTATGTCTCTCCGTGGTGGTGTAATTGTACCAGTGTACTAATTCTTATATAGATATTATTGTCGAAAGCTGAAAAGTATCTGCGGACTGTCCGTGATCATCAAGAGAATGAAGTAAAGAATGAAGAACGAGAAGTATCTGATAATTGCCTGGTGTACTGTCTATCTGTTTTTTTAATCATAACCCCCCTCTCCCTCCATACCTTTTTCACCCATCGCGTCTATCACAATGATCGCGGACTACCACTCTTCCCTTCCCTCCTTCCTCGGTTCATCAACACACCCAACGGCAACGTGTCATGCATGACACCGCGCTCGCAACACTCCCTCCCCTCTGTTTCTCCATCCTTTTTTTTTCGTCCTTGTATTGTGCTCTCTTTGTTTACCCGAATCGAATCTAGCATACCGTAGCATCGTATTTCCATCCCTGTCATCGTCATCATCCCCAACTCAGGCCACCGTTCGGCGCTTATTACCTACTATGTAGTCTTAGGAGTCCAGCACTCCACCAACAGCATATCCAATCGAATCTTGTTATTTATAAAACGGAGCGTTAGTAAAATTTCTTTTGAATTGTATAGCCTCGCACCTATCCAGATGACCGCGTATGTTTCAAGCGCCATCTGCGCCTCCTGCTTCCTGCTGATTTACGGAATATTTCCTTTTTTTGTCCAACTTCTCCGCTTGCCCACGTCGAGCCAAGGTCGGGCTAGGCTGTTCTGAGCCCGACCCTGCAAGCCCGCCGCCTTGGATGGAATGTTTAATAAATCTTGTGACGTCGGTTAGTTGCGCCTTCCCTTGTTGGGTGCGGCAGATCGTGGAATTTGAGCAGTTTGGCAGGGAGCATCAAAAGTCTAGCGTTCCTGTGCGGCGTCGGCACGAGGCTATCGTGGACCGATTTGGTCATCGCGCCTGTCGCTGTGACATTTTTTTTCTTGACTGAACGTTGTGCCGCCCGCCTCTTGCCACGTTCCGAGCGATAGGCATCGACGCGTCGCGTGCGCTTGCATAGGCGGGTATAGGTGCCGCATTGGACAATTTCGGGAATGCCGACTCTAAGAAGGGGCGAGGAGATCTCCGCGTCAGGTCCCACATATGCTTATTGTTACCATGTGGACGGATATTTGACCCGTACATATGGAGTCGCTTCGAGGAAGTTTTTGGAAAAGCTGCTTTGCCACCGCTCGCTCCGTATAAACGACCTCGAGGCCTCATTTGTAGATTTCTTGGAGCCTCGATTCTCGAGCACCTTGACCCAGTCGCCTAAAAACAGGGAAGACACCTCGTCAGCCAGCATATAAGAAACATGGTAGGACGGCGGACGGACCCCCTTGGAGTGCCTATTCATTAGCGCATTTGGGAATGACCCATTTGTCAATCTCGGGGGAGGTGAGAAATCGAACCTGACGCGGCTGGAATGACGCTGACTTTTTAAACTGGACGCTAAGCGCTCTAGCATCTTTTTGGGATCATCTTTTGTTTCCGTGCCCCTGTCATCCGCTTGACCTTTCTTTCGACAGACGACCACCGTCCCGCTGCGCCGCCACTGCTGGCACTGGCCATCCCTCCAGAGACTCCAGCGACGGCGTTATCTTCCGCACACCCTCATGGATGTGGCTCGCCGCCGCCGTCCCTGCCCTCTTCGCCCTCCTCTAAGCCTAAGCGCTTCGGACTGTATCCTCGTTCTTGGATTTTTTAACTGGATTGGGATGGAGGTATTCTCATTGGTATCCTTCTCTTTCTTCGTTGTTGTTCGCTGTGTCGACCGCATTCGCTCCTTACCCAATCCCCGGACTCTGTTAATGACCCCGCTTGTCGTAAACATATACTCATCTATGTACGTGTGGCTCTTTGCGCCTGGAACGCATAATGCGCATCCCCTCTCCTACTCTACAAAATCATCGTATAACCTGGACTTTCTTGTTACCCCTGTAGAGTAATTCGTACGGACTTGCTCCCTTGAACAAACAAACAACGCTGTAGCTCTATGTCAATCCCCATTGCTCGTGTTGTTTGTATTGAGTCTACAACCATCTAATTGCCAAGTGGAAAACCTAGCAATCTTTGCATGACTCAGTATGCCTTAAGCACGGCCTTCGGATTTGAGTTGGTGACAATGCGCCGGCGCCCCGATTTGGGAAAGAAGCTTCCTAAAACAGCCATCAAGATGATCCACCGTCATGCCACACCTACGTCCACAGTCGCCTACGTCAACATCAAGGAAACGTATCTCAGGCCATCAGCGCTTCAGAACCCAGGACACATATATTTGTCCATTGCGATATATTGTGTTCCTCGGTCCATATAGTAGGAGCTCTGCATCTCTCAAATGATATCGGGTTAGCTTGTCCTTATGAATTGCATGAACAATTGCCCTCCTGCTCGACAGACTTCACATTTGATCACGTTATTACAGAGAAAGGAGGGGGAAGAGAGACGACACATCTGATATATGCTTTTCATCAATTAATAAAGACCCAAAATCTCCACCTAATCCCTATTTTAATTAATATAAGTTAACTAAATTTAGTTGATTGGGTGCCAGATGCTTACATAAAACACCCGCATCCATGTGCGGGTTTTTCTGCACCTGCCCCTCCTCACTGAACGACCGCAAGCCCAAGTACAGCCTGCTTCGCCCACCCCCCTCGCAAGATCAAGTAGCTCTCCCAGGAAGGTCAAGGTTAACGACATTAGACGAGAATGGGAAGTTCTGTCGTCGAGGTCAAAGACGAACGACGAGGAAAGAGGGCGAGGAATGAGAAAATCACGAACAAGAGACCATCAAGCGACTAGCATCACAGGATATGTAGAGTAAGGCGGAGGTAAAAGAAGGGCATCGGGTGTAGTTAAATGCCTCGACGACCTTGCAGCGCTTCAAAGGAACACGTGCAAGCGAAGGAAAAGAGGGAGAAACACAAAGATGGTGGGTGTTCGGAAGAAAGGTGCATTTTCGGCGCGTTCTGTCTTACATCATGTCGACCACTT
The DNA here is from genome assembly GCA_027627235.1 of Agrocybe chaxingu. NCBI lineage: Eukaryota > Fungi > Basidiomycota > Agaricomycetes > Agaricales > Agrocybaceae > Agrocybe > Agrocybe chaxingu. The sequence continues at coordinate 16,276 of JANKHO010000265.1, read as the reverse complement.
TCTTTGGGGAAAGGTCACATGGGCGTTGACCGGGCAGCTTGGGGATGGCAATTTTTGGTGGGGCGACCGTTTCGGGCAGGCCGATTCCCAAATTAGGACCGGACGGTTGCACACTATTTCACTATTAGTTGGTTTCTACAGTGGCCTTGTCGTATATTTTCTTCTATCTTTAGCCCTCTCTCTCAGCATTGATTAGAAAAAAGTCAGGTACGCGCATATGGATGACTTCAATGGCGTGTGGGCAATTTCTGAACACATATCTCGATAATACTTCTCACCCGTGTGACGCCGATTTTGCTCATACCATAGTCTCTGGGTGAAACGGAATCCCTATTACATTGTTCCACAGATGGAAAAAAAATTGCAAAGCACAGAAAAGCTAAGAAAACTGAAACTAAGGGATTAACCGTCCGTGTCCATAATCCCACAATCCCGCATGAACGATAGCCACGAGGCATCCATACCACTTTCACTCGACAAACCCATGTCGATCGCACCCGCGTGGTCCATAGAAATCGTGGGGCCCATCCCGAGGTCGTGTGGATAGAATCCTCCGGTCGACTGTGGGGCGTTGCCGTTACTATAACCGTTCATACCGAGATATCCCATCGAAATGTCAGGATACTCAAAGGTCGAGGAAGCGGCAGGGTTTGAAGGACCGGCGCTAAACAACGCGACCATATCTGGAGGTAGATTTGCGAGGGGGTTGTGATTCATCGCGTGTTGGATGTCGAACATCGAAGCGTCAGATGGTGGATGGAACGAAGGAAATGATGTATCGTGCATAGGCGCTGTCGTCGAATTGTTCGATGTCGAAGGTTCGAACATTGGCAACCCTGTTGACAGTCCGGGTTCTTGCAATAACCCATCGAAGTTTATCGCGGTGCTCCAGTGTCTCGTCGGTCCTCCGAAGAACAGATGCTGACCCTGCGTAGACGTTGACGGACCTGCGTGAGGAGCAGGGTGAGGTATATGCCCGAACCCTCGTTCTTCGACTTCGTCCGATGTTCGTCCACCAGTGAGATATTGCGACGCCCCATTGAGCCAATTTGACCCAGAGGTGAATGCACCTGAATACGGCTCTCCTCCATGAGCCTGCCCGGACACCGATACGGTGGCTGGACCTGGAGCAGGTATCACAGAAACCGTCTGCGCAGGTAGCGCTGGCGTTGGCGCCGTCTCCACTCTCTCGACGGCCTTCCTCACGGCATCCTGGTTGAGGTACGCCACCAGAGAAGGATGGACTCTGGCCAAGCTAATGATCCTAACCCGAGGCCGAGACCGATACCTGAGGCAGAGGTTGCGCCAGTCCCGGTGTCAAGGGTCGCCGGAATAGCAGCTGGCGAGACCTCCGTACTCAACGATGTCGCCGTGCTTGATGACGGCGAGCTCGCAGCAGCCGTAGTTCCGCTACCTGGTGCACCCGCGGAACCCCCAGACGACATCGAGCGATGATGATGCTTCCCAGATGCCTTCCTATCCAGGACTCGCATCTGACCTCCGAAAATGGCGAGGTCATCCTCCAAATCGTCTGAGAGGCCAAACGGAGGCGAGCCGTTGGGTGTTGAAGCGGATTCGGTGGGACTCTGCCCAGGAGCGTGGTGCTGGTACGACCGTGCGGCCTTCTCTTTCAGTTTCAGGAGTACACCCTGGTTGATGTGCTTCGTCAGAGGAACTCGAGAAGGAGGACTGGTCACTAACCAACGCGATTTTCGCGCGTTGCGATTGCACCGCGTTCCGTTCAAAGAGACTTATGGCAAGGTTGAAGTCCCTCATGGCCATCGAAGCAATATTTGAAGTCGGCGAGCGAGTCATGACTGTGCCCAAGATCACCTGCGCGTCCATTGCGGGGCAACTTATTAGCCACTATAAATTACCAGGTAATTGAATGAAACTCACAGCAGCAGAGAACAGATGATTCATCAAGAACCACAACCTCATCGCCACTGCCGCACACCGCTCGAACAGATGGGCTGACGCCTTGATGATAATCGAGGCGCTCCGATAGGCGGTCAAGAACGACGGGGCGAATGGGCTCAAAAGTGGGTTTGAAGGATGATCAAGCATCGCTTGTGCAAAGAAACTTCGGTGCAAGTAGAGCATGGCTTTCGGTGCATACCGTCAACATGATAGTCACGGAGAAGGAAGAATGCACTCAACTGACTGTCCGGTTCTGACTTGCGTAGAAATCCCTGAGCGCCAGCGAGCTGGAGTGGAAGATGTCCGCACCCGCTTCCCTTGTTACATAGGGGTTAAACGAGGCGGGAAAAGATATTTCCCGAACCTTCCTGTCAAGGTCAAGGATGGTATTGTAGCTGGGTGTACGGGCAATAAGGGTGGCCTCTGCAACCTGATTGTAGATGTCTCGGGCGAATCGGTGCTTCGTCCTCCAGACTATCGGCCTCTTCAGCTGCGTTCAGAGATACGGGAGTGGATGGTACTCACAGCCAGCTTGTGTCTCTGTTGCGTCTGAACTAAGAGAAGCGTCTTCGTCTATTGGAAATTCGCAGTCGACATAAGAAGGATGATTGGAAGGCGGCCTTCCCAGTGCTAAACTCTTTAGTTGGAAGGAATAAGCTGCCACAGACGAATAGAGCGACTCGAATACGTACGTGCGACAGGTCCGACGAGAATATTTCCCAGAAAAGATTCCTGCGCTTCTGGACAGTCTTGTTATCCATATGCCATCGCGCACTATCCCGATCTATAATTGAATCGTTGGTGTCAAGTCGACATCTCGAGAAGATATCCAGAACGTACGCAATCCTATCTGAAATTGAACTCAGCAAAAGTTAGCCCGAAGCGCCTTTGAATAACTCACAGTCTGTGCGAGCTTCGCAGCGAAACTCATGATACACCACTAGGAGTGTTTGTAAGCCGTGGGTCGAAGGTGTCGGCTACTAGACACTCACCGCACTGTCTCTCGTATACCGCTTACCCGCAAGGCTGTTGTAAGTAGCCATGAGACCCAGCGCTGACACAGTATCGATATTCGCCGAATCGTAAATTGGACGTAACGATAGCGCTGCACGCCCCAGGTCGTAATACCGTTCGGCTTCCGAATTGAATGGCGGTTGTGAAAAATCGAGAAGAGCTCCTAGGGCGAAAATGAAGCAGAGAATGGCCACTGAGTGGGGAGAGGTATTGTCAGTAGAAGAGTTTTTGTCAATATCGGGGTCGCTGGAGCGTGCTTGGTTGTGAGAAGCAATGCAGGCGTAAATTGTCGGAAAGAGGTCACCCAGTAAGTCGTCTGGTCTGATAGGGCGAAAGAAATAAGAGGCGTGGTCGATGTAGGACTTGCATAGGTGCGCTGCTCGCTCGCGAGGGGGTAGCAACAACTCGATCGCCTGCAATCCGTCGGTATTAGGTCGTGCTCTGGAGAATGGGAAGGCGCCGGCTAGCTTTTCGACGACGTCCACGGTCTCTGTGGGGGCCGGCTGCAGCTCGTTATCTTCGTCGGAGGAGCTGTCAGCATTCTCCTCGTCTGCTTTCTGAGAGAGGAAACAGCATGTGGCATGAGGATGGGGTGAGTCTCAGTCGACGGATATTTACGGACCATCATGAGAGTCTATGAGGTAAAGCGTTACGGCGTGAGAAGGCGCGATAAGCAAGCAACTCACCTCTGAGCCCGCTGACCTTCCGAAGTACTGGACATCCCCCGAACTCCCAAGCGTTAGCGTCCCCAATGCATCGATAGATTTGGTGGTTGCGGCGTCTTCATCCTTGGACAGAGGTGGCTCGCCGCGTGCATTGAGGGCTTCTGAGCCGAATTTAATCTTCAGCAAGTCGTCAGACAATAGTGGGTGCCGCTGGTCTGATACGTTGGCCTGAAGGATGGCCAGCGCGTCCTCCAGTTGCCGTATCCGATTGCTCATTTCATAGATCTTCTCATGTAGTTGCTCCGTGTCCGCAAGAATGAATCTGGAGCTAGGTTAAATGACAGGCAACAAATAGCCGGAAAGGGGACAAACCGAGTGCCCTGTCCCGCTGCTAAAATGCCTGTCGATGACAATAATGCGGGGTTGAGCCTGGAACTACGTCATTGCGGGGAAGACATACCAAGCGGGCATATACTTTCACAACCTCTTCGATAGCACGACCCACACGGGAGCTTCTTGTCGCATCTCAGTTTCAAGCGTCGACATTCAGCGCACGAAAGTTCTCCTATCGTCCGAAGGCGTCGGTCAGAGCACGAGGGAGACGACAAGGGCACAGATGCATCAAACAGAATCATACCTTTCAGCCGTTTGCGATCGATATCCTGCAGCTCTTCCTCAGTCAACTTCTTCTGGGTCCTCCGCGATGACACCACTCGAGTGTTGTCCACTGGCATAGAAGAAAGAGGCGTCAGGAGACGAAGGGGCGAAACGGCGATCATTTCCCCACATACCTCGACGCCCAATTTATCTCCGCAATAACATGACCAATAGCAACCAACCTCGGCACTTGCCACACAGCTTCCACATTTGACAATTGGCGAATGAAAAGCCTGCGCTGAACCACATGATCTCCCAAGGCCCAAACGTATAAGCGTATCAGAAGTGCCCCAAGTGTAACAGACAGGCACGCCCTGCAGTTACCCGCATCGGGACGGGAGGGCCTGTTATTGCTCAGGCGTGAAAATATTTATCCTCCATATACTGCTTGCAAGCTGAAGAGCACTTGCGATCTTCAGGACTTCAGCAGCGTCGCGTTCGTGTAGAGGGCCAGGTTCTGAATAAGAAGCTTCACGAGCAGCAATTTCAAATCGATTACAGGCACAATGGCAGAGCTTACAACAAGGATAGTCGATGGACAAAAGGGGTTTAACAGCTCTCAACGACAGGCATGAAGCGGGATCACAACGAGCAAAATTTGAACAATGGTTAGGCGTCACCATGAGCTTTCTTTTCCTTGCGCTTCTTCTGCTTTGGCTTCGCAGCCGCACTCTCAACCTTGGAAAGGAGGGCGAAAAGTCATTTTATTAGCGTCCTGAGACATTAACCCGGCATGGCTTACCTTCTTCTGAATTGGAAGCGATTGTTTAGGAGGGACAGCAGTCTTCTCAGCAGCGCTCGACGTTTTCTAACAATGCGTTTTAGTATCATAACGAAAAAAAAAGTTCGCCGAAACTTGCAGTTCGCCTCCTCGACCGCGTCGACTCTTCGGCAGCCGGCGGAGAGGGGGAACGAGCGCGCTTTGCGGAAGGAGGTTCGGGTTCATCTGTTGGGACTCGGCTTAGCTCAGAGAGAGGGATCTCGTCCTCAGAGTCGTCGTCAACGTTCATGTCATAGAAACGAGAGGAAATGGGATCTGGATGAGTCCAAATGAGTTTGAAAGTCGCACCCAAACGAGGGGGGGGACAACATCACCTTGAGGGTGGTTAGACGGGACGCCAGGCGGAACACCAGCCACCTCTTGATCCCCGTTCAACGCTAATGGAGCTTCCTCTGCCGTCTGAAGGACAACGTGAGCGGTTCCCAAAGGCTTCGATTCGTCGTCTTACCACTTGCTCGGGGCTGGACGACATGAATACTTTGAAGTCGACCATCGCCTTATTCGAAGCCCCGGGTGCAGCTCCCTTCTCCTTGAGAAGCCGCGCGAGGGTTCCTTGAAGCTCAGCTACCTTGGACTTCAGGGCTTCTATCATGTTCTGACGCTGTATGGTGGTGATAAGCAAACCGGCTGGAAGGCGAGGTCTAAAATCAGCGCTTACGCCGCGTAGCTCGTTGTCTTTCAGAACCATCTCTTCTTCGTGCATGCTCTGTGCCTCGCTCATAAGGTGGCGAATGAAGTCTCGCTCGGTGTCCGTCTGAACGAAAGGAGCATCAGCCCACTCGCGCCATTTTGCCCGAGGTTGGCCAACTACGCACCAAATCCGCATCGTTGTATCGCGATTTGATGTTCGCCGCTCGGTCGATGAGCTCCGAGTTCAGCCGTTCTAATTTTGCGAGCTTCTCTCGAAGCCTGGTCGTTTCCTGTTCCAACTCTGTCGTCGTCGTCTTCGCGCCAAGAAGGGCAGCCTCTTTCACGGAGGCCAATTCTGCAGTCAGTTCTGCTACTTTACTCTTGTGGTCTTTTAGCGCCTGCTTGAGGAAAGCTTGAGCAGAGGCGGCGCTGCTCTCGGCCAATGCAGCTTGCTTGCCCAAAGCCTCGTTTAGAGACGTTTTGTCGTCCAATTGCTCAACGTATCGATCCTAAAAATGGGGATTGGTTCCCTGTTTGTAGGCGACCGGCGGAACAGCTCACCAAACGTTCCTAATAACAGTTCCCGTTGAAGTTCCTGGAAAACTGCGGTACGTACCTTCAGTTTCACGCCGTGCTCCTTCGCTTGATACAAATTGAGGCTTTGGGCCTCGAGGCGCTCCTGTAAAGGGAACCAAACGTGTCAATGAACCACACGATGAGCTCCTCGATCCGCACCCTCAACTCGGCTATCTCGGCTGTAAGGCTAGAATTTCCATATAAGTAAGAGAGAACGCCACGCAAACAAACCCCTGAGCACCTTTCGGAATGTTTCTTCACCACATGCATGTCCTCCTGGAGAACCAGGGCCTTCCCGTCGGCGACCGAAGCCTTCGATTGGGCGATTCGCAGTTCGTCTTGAGACTTCTCAAATGCTGTTTGAAGCATGCCAATCTTTGAACGCCTACAAGAATCAGCGTTTCGACTTTTGCCGTGTGGAAGTCCTTGTAAGCATACAATTCTACAACCAACTTCTCGAGTTCATGCAGCGTCTTGTTGAAATGCTGTTCAGCGTTGTGAGAAGCCTTATTCGCGGCTTTGAGGGCGGTCTGCGTCCTGCCAAAGGATTAGTCTCGATGCTGGGACAAAAAGACTAACAGCAACGTACTCTTGAACTGTGGTCTTCAACGCGCGATTTTCACTCCTTAAGTTACTGATTTCGATCTGATACTCTTCATTCCTGCACGTTTTTCGTCAGAAGATCAAATAGCGTTTCAAAACAGGATCGACGTACGGATCCTTCGCCCTGAGTTCAACCTCTTTTTCAGCAAGACTCTTCTTTGCCTCAGCCATCCTGGAGATGTTTCAGCCAGGGATCGCTCGGGCATCGGCTCAACGTACAAGGCACGCAGCTCTTCCCTCGACTCTGCCAGGGATTTAACTTCTGATCTCAACATGACGATCTCCTTGTCGCGCGAGTTGACTACGTCTTGAAACTCCAGGAGCTTCGAAACGTTTCTGGGAAATAATCAGAGGCCATAATTGGCCTAAGCAAATAGAAGAAGAAGCGTACTGTTCTTTGAGAGAGCGCAGCAAGCCCAGCTCCTCGCCTTGTGTGCTGACGATGCTCTGATGAAAGCTGAGCCTATCGAATTTGTTGAAGTTCGGCGCTGGAGACAGAATAGTCGGGAACCACATACTCTCTCTTTACAGTTTCAAGCTCGTTTCTGACACAGTCCGAGTACGCAAGTGTGTCGATCGTCTCCTTCTCGCGCGCGGCCAATCGCACAGACAGTTCGCTCATACGTTTCTCTAGAAGAGGAATCGTCAGGGAGTCATCATCAGGTAAAGGCGTTCCGTCTTACCAACTTCCGCAAACGACTCGAATTGACGCTTCTCGTCTTCACGAGCAGATACAAGATCATGTAGCCAACCCCGTTTTTCTTCTTCCAGTTCGCGTACTCGGTTTTGGGCATCGGCAAGCTGAGATGCGTTATGAAGGAGCTTATTGCGAAGCATATCCGTAACTTGATGCGCTAGAGGGCAACAAGTTGTCAGAAATGTCCGCACGAATGCTAAATCGTCTCCTACACCCGGCCAAATCCTCCTGTAGCTGCTTCAAAAGTGCTTTGGTTTCAGCAGCGCGCGTCAAGGTATTGTTGTCGTCTAGCATTGGTTCAAGGGCTGCAGAACAGGACGTAAGCATATTGAATGTCCTAAAGCTCCTTAGCTACCTGACATAGCATTGTTGGCGGTCTTCCTGAGAGCTTGTACTTCGCTGGATATTTCCTTGAGCCGTTCACGGTCAATATCACGAGCTTCCTTCAACTCCTTGAAGTAAGTCCCGAGAATCGAGTATCTCCAAGGACGATGAGATCGAAGAACACAGCAATGAACGAGGGTCTTACTCTGAAGATAAGGAAGCGACGCTTCGTTTGGATTTCTCCAGAACCTGTTTGACGTTCTCGGTCTCGGTCTTAGCGCCCCATACGTCTTCCTTCAGGCGGCCATTCTCAGCGAGTGACGAGGCTAATTCCTCTTTAACCTGCGACAAAGCGGCCTGAAGCGATCGGAGTTCGCAATCCTTGACAGTAAGACCCTCTTTGGAGGCATCTGACGCAGATCGTAGGGTGTTGATCTCGCTTTTAGCCGTCTGCAAGTCTTGCGTCGTCGACGCCAGCCTTGCGCGAAGATCCGCAAGGTCGCGAGAGGATTGGCTCTGCAACAAATTGAGTCGCTCGACGTCGTCTTTGCCTTCATTAACCAAGGATTCCAATCCTCTGACATAAGAGAGCTGCGTTGGGAATATGTCTTCACTAGTAAATGGGTTGAAAACCGGCCAAGAACGTACCCCGTTGTCCCATTTGGTGGATGTACGCGAGCTGTTCGAAGCGCTGAGGAGGAAGTCACCCGATATTGAAGTCGATCTTATTGGTGTTGGTTCAAAAGCGTTCTGTCCTAAAGGCGACGCGGAAACTGTCTGGTTAGGCCGCATATATGCGCGATCTGGAGAAGCAGACGACGAGAACGAGGGCGAAGAGCCACCTAAAGTCGAAGCACAATCAGTACATCTGTTCTTTCAGTGCTTAAGGATCACATTCGATGATAAGAATCATCTTCATAGTACGCCGACGTCGTTTTCTCAGTTCGCTGTTGAACAGGAGTCGAAGTCCGTGCAGCGTTGCCAAAAATCGAAATAAGCGGCTGCCTCTTCTGAGCAGGAAGTCCAGATCTCTCGTGAGCAGGCGGTATCGCCAAGGGCCGGTTGAAGGAACCCGAATTTTCTCGCTCGTCTCTTCTTGTTTCGAGGAGAGCACGGCTCATTGAGAAGAGTTTGGGTTTCGTTGCACCATTGTCATTGGTGAGCGAGGAGCTTGCACCGGCGGACATTATTCAAGAAAACGTTCCAAGAAGAATCAAGAAAATTGTTGGAATGTGCGGGGTGATGGTGGTTGGGAAAGAAACGCGCTGCTGGAGATTGCGTCCGAAAACTGCCGAAACGCGACCACGTGACGTGACGCGTCAGATCACGCGTAGTCCGATTCTGCCCCTCGCGCCGTTTCTTCAACTCTCATTACTCCAACCTGTATAGCTGCCAAACCTGCTCATTCAAATCATCTGTCCTCTCAGCTGGAGCGCCAGAAGCATTCTATGCGCACTGTGCGATTGCCTGGATTGGCATTGACCCGATTGCCGCTGTTTCTTCTTCTTAGCTAGGAATTTAGTGTCGTCAAGAATGTCTTCCCTTTCGACCTCGAGGGCGTCTTATCCGGCGGAAATGTTAAAAATCCAATACGTTTTTGTGAGCTATTAGCGTCATTCCCGTGGTCGGTTCACACATTTTGTAGATCGGCGGCGGAAGACCTGGAGTGAGGCTGACGGTATTCACTGCCACCATCAGGCGGCGGGAAACATATGTTCTCCTCGTTCTTACATCTTCCCTATCTTTTTCTTTCCTTTCCTTTCCTATATATCTTCTATCATCGCGCCATCTATAGCCATCTATTACAACCCATCCCGCCACAATGAGGAGACCGCTGTATCTGCCAATAGCTGCAGCGGCCATCGGCACAGCTGCGCAAAAGGTCTCCTTCGTCACCCCGCCCGGTCAGCCGACACATAAAGGCAACCCTGGAGCGTTTGAACTCATTGGAAACACCATCGTCAGCGCTCAACAGGTGACCGTTTTCCGTCGTCGGCCAAGTATCTGTACAAACGCTACATCCTCCCATCTAGATTTTTCTCGGTCGCCCTGATAAGGTCTACATCCTCGACAAGGTGGAGAACAATCCTACGCAAATAAACGGTCATCCGGCGTGGGCGGCGGGTAGGGGACTAATTCACTCGCCTCTCAGAAGTCGTCTCAGATTTCGAAAGAATACAGGCTCTCTGACAACAGCCAGCGAGCCATGGACGTCGTCACGAACTCCTTCTGTGCGGTAAGTTCCCTCCTTGTCTCTCCATATAGTTGGCGTTGATGTTGACGACCCTCTAGGGAGGTGGTTCGTTAGGAAATGGGACGTGGATCAATGTCGGCGGGAATCAAGCCGTTGCGTTCGGTGGAACCCCCGCGTCTGTGCAAGATGGGAGCGCGGGACCCTACCGAGATGCTGACGGGCGGAAATCGCGAGTCATTTTCCTCTTTTCATGCATAGCTGCCCAACTAATTCCCTCCCTCATCTCACACTAGAATACGGTATACTTAATGCTCATGTTGCATTATTAGCTCTCACCCTATGCATATTATAGTATGATCACTCCTTGTGACGACGATAGCTGCCAGTGGTCTCTGTCACCCTTTGAGTCCGACCAACGTTGGTATCCTACGTTGTGAGCAGAACCCTAATTGTCGCTTCTTCACTTCCCTAACACGCCCGCCCTTGATGCTAGAGAGACTCTCGACGATGGGAGCATCATAATCGTATGCTATTTAACTTTCCTTTTGTCTCTCATTGACAATTTTCCAGCTCGGTGGCTGTCGGAATGGCGGCTACGTCAACGACGCAGGGCAGGCAGTCCCGACCTACGAGTTCTTTCCACCAACCGGACCTCCAGTCGTCTCTCCCATCCTCCAGAACTCTCTCCCAGCCAACCTCTATCCACTCGCATTTCTTCTCCCGTCAGGAAAGGTCCTACTCCAAGCGAACTGGCTGACCACGCTCCTCGACTACAAGAACAAGGTAGAGACGCCTCTTGATGACATGCCAGACGCCGTCAGGACCTACCCCGCGAGCGCCGGAACGGTGATGTTGCCTCTCACTCCTGCGAATAACTGGACGGCGACTATCATGTTCTGTGGTGGCGCGAATGTCCCGGCCGAACAGTATGGTTTTCTTCTTTGAACTCTAGGCCTATCTGATCCCTTCGGCAGGTGGAGTGCGCCAGACTTCGTCGTGACTCAGCACGAAGCATCGGCGTCTTGCGTGAAGCTCACTCCAGACGTTTCCAAATCCTACGTCCAAGACGACCCTCTGCCTGAGAGACGCACCATGACGAACTTGATCCTCCTTCCAGACGGGAAGGTTCTGTGCTTGAACGGAGCAAGGATGGGTAGATTCTGTCTCCTTCCTCGTTCATGAATCCTTTGCTAATGTCACCTAGGCACCGCCGGATACGGTAACACCTCTTGGTCTATTGGTCAATCTTACGGCGAAGATCCCCACATGACTCCCGTTCTCTACGATCCTACCTCTCCAGCTGGGCACCGCTGGTCTAATCAGGGTTTCGCGCCCAGTTCCGTGCCACGAATGTATCACTCTTCGGCCCTTCTCCTACCTGACGGTCGGCGTCTTTTCCATTCTCAACCCGAACGCTGGTCTGACGCTTGTCATCTCAGGCTCCGTCTTTGTTTCCGGTTCAAATCCCAACGCAGATTATACTGTTGGCCCTGACATCAAGTATCCTACCGAGTATCGTACGGAGCGCTTCTACCCATCGTACTACAACCAACGGCGCCCACAACCTAAGGGTTTGATTTCTCAACTCTCGTATGGCGGTCAGCCGTTCGATGTTGCCCTCGACTCACAGGACCTATTCGGTGATGTTCGAAACATCCAAAATACCACTATCGTCGTTCTTCGGACCGGCTTCTCCACTCATAACATGGTGAGGAGTCCGATTTCTCATTTTCGGCTTGGAGGTTCACGAGAGGTTTTAGAACATGGGTCAGCGCATGGTGCTCCTCGAAGCTTCTTACACAGGATACCAGAACAATACCGCGACCCTCCACGTTTCTCAGCTGCCTCCCAATCCCGCCATCCTTGCTCCTGGCCCCGCCATGCTTTTCGTCGTGGTCAAAGGCGTACCGTCTGTCGGCGTCCCTGTCATGGTGGGCTCAGGCAGCATTGGACCACAACCAATCCTGCCTATCGGCTTCACACCGCCATCGACAATCATCCAAAATGAGACTACAGATTCTGTCAACGGTGGTTCTGGGACAACCTCCAAAACCAAGACGAGCAGCGCGGGGGCAGGCTACAGAAACGCTTTGTACGCTTTGGGCGATTGGCTTCCTGGGTGGATTTCTCTGTTCGCACTCTTGGCTGTGATGATTTAAGGGGCCAGTGCTTCCTTTATATCCTATAAACTACACCACTGTCTTTACGAGGAACTAGAGTTTTGCCCGTGCTTCGCACGGGGGTTGGGGATTGAAGCAATACATAGAACCAATAGGTACCATACCGACACTGACCGAAGCTAAAGCTTAAAGCCCCTCCTGACTTACTTGTAGTTTATTTGCTTCTTGTGCCGCTCGCCTTTGCCCCTCCGTCGCGCGGAGCGCTCTGTCGTGCCGAGCGACTTCCGGTGGGTTTAAGGGCCATGAATTCAGCACCGACTTGGTGACGTACAGGCAATTTCTCGAGGTCAATTGAATAGGCTTATTGATTGCTCGAGTGCCCATAGATAGGAGGTGAAAATACTGAGAGCTGCTGCTGATGGTCAGCCAACAATCTGAGGCATCGTGGTTACCGTTGAACAGGGAATGGCTAAATTTAAGGATGGGAGAGCTTAATGACTCCATGCTTTCTTGAGCCTTATATAATCCCTGGTCAGGCTCAACCGCGACAGCAGAGAGTTGACTCTGTCAACTTTCAAAGTTGACCTCCGGACAAAAACCTTGGTTTTAGTATGTAGATATCCCCCCCCTCCTTCCGGATCGTTATGAACGAGATAGCTAGATAATACGCTCGTCCTAACCAACGAAAATAGGTTCTGTTCTCTCGCTCTATCGCGACCTTCCGACATCCTGTCTTTCGACTGCTGGACATGAATGGCTGCAGCGACACTTACATAATCACACGCAGAAGACCCATCGTTCTGTCACAATAATGGTCGAAGCTTCGCTAGCTACCTAGCGCAGGAGAGCCTCAAAGCCAGGACTGGAAACATTGAAGACTATCGTAAGCTCTATTCGTAGTCCTACTTACACGGAAGTCGTTATCTTTGTGGTCGTGACATGACTCAGATCGAGTCAAGCCCCCTTTTCTAAGCTTAACTTCAAAGTCCAAGTATAAACCATGGGCAGTATCCCCGTCATTTGCATCGGCTACGAGCTCGAAGAAGACCCCCTTGACGTCTATCAATCCCTAGACAACCCTCTCGGCGCAGTCAAGTTTCTCCTCCGCACAGTCGAATCAGAAATAGAGAAACCGACCAGCATCGTTAGTTACGATGATATCGAAGGGCAAGCGCGGCGATTCGTCTTCTGCTTTGTGGATCTCAGGGGCCGAACCTACTCTTCAAAGGAGCTGGACGCTGTTGCTGTGCCTCGTGAGTTTTCCCGTGTGCCGAGCGCGGTTAAGATGAGAGGAGATTGGAGTGCAAGTTTTCTCCGAGTGCATTTGTAGATTCTTACAGCGCAGATGACACGACGCGGGTCCTTCCCGGGGCTGTGATTGGGTGAGTCTGGTTTACCTTCTTGATTATTGACTCTATTCCGACCTTTCTTAGATAGTTACTATAGGCCGTCGTCTCCCCTTCTATCACACGTTCAGCCCTCTACGACTTATGGCAGACGTCCAGTTCAATATATTTTTACGAAGGCGTCAGGTGCCGGTTGCTAGAGTGAATGGTGTGGCGCACTTTCCCGATTTGAATCATTCGCCCGAGCTAAAAGCAGAAGGCCAGTATGTCATTCAGAGCTGTACAGGAACGAGATAAGAGTTGTCAGTTCCATTCTCGCACGTTTTCTACGAGACTATGTTCTAGCCCGAATCAGGGGTCGGACACCGGAGGATGTCCAGCCGTGTTTCTCAGAATTCACGGCGCTTCCGCACGACATTCCTTGTGAAATTGTTTCATGCGTATGATAGACCACACAGCATTCTATAAGTTCGTCGACCCAGAATGCTCATGGCTGTGAAAGCCGTCCTTATGTGGACGCTTCGGGGCTTTCAGGCCGCGTCGTAGAGTTGATTTAATCTGGAGCTCTCAGGCTGATTTCCGGAAAGAAAAATATGACCGGTTGGACTTATTGGATTAGCCGCCCTTATTCACATTCGGCAGTCCACAGGCGGAATAGAATTCGTCGGTCCATGAATTCGGGATGCAAGAATATGATGCATGACGGAACTCGGAGTCCGGCAAACACCGGCATCTGTCCTTTGAACTCCGATCCAGCTCCCTCCCTCTTGACTTCCAACCACAACCATCCTGCAGTTCGAAAATGAAAATGACCTACCATGTCAAGATGTCTCTGGCCCATTCAGCTCGAGGAACTCAAATGCGGGGCTTCGGCGGTTCGACACACAGATGGCCTTTTCAGTGTCTTCGCTGATACACATCGAGGACGCGTAAAAATCAAATTTAGGTGTTCACGGATCTCGAGACGCCCTCCGAGAGGCAACATCTGGAACGCGTCGGCGTGCAGGCATAATGCCCAGCTCGATGCTCCACCGCCTACTCTTCCCGAGGACATTCTACGTCTGACAAGGATTCGGCGTACCTGAACGGGAATCGTTTATAAGAGGGACTGCAAGGGTGCTTGGCTCCAGCATTTTCTGCTACACAACTCTGAATCACTTCACCATGTTCAGCTCACTGCTTCCACTATTACTTGCCGCGCCCCTTCTGGCGTCCCCACTAGCTCCTCGCCAGTCGAACACGCGGCAGTACATCATCCACAACCAATGTCCGAGCGCCGTCAACCTCTACATCGCAGGCAATCTCGAAGGATCCATTCCCAGCAGAGGGGAGACCACGAGATTCTTGCCCCTCGGCGCGGGCTTCTTCTATACAGATGCGAACGGTGGGAATGCCAATGGTATAGGCACGTCTCGTGCTGGCTTCTACCCCGACGTACGTCTCCTGTCTGCTTTCAATTGCCGTTCGTAGCCAATGTTGTCGGTTCAGGATTTCTATTATATGGTCGTCGATCCCGATCATCTCAACGTCGGTTTGCAGATAACGCCTCGTGGTCCCTCAGTACGTCTCCTTCATTTCTTCCCTGGCCACTTTAGCGCTCACACCCTGTGCAGAGGATGGGGTTCTGTCAGGCCGTCCAATGTGACGAGGCCGAGTGTCCTTTTGCATTCTCACAACCACCTACGCGTTTCCCCGCTCCTGCTTCGACTGCACCATACCCTCCGTACTATCGCTGCCCCATCGGAAATACCACGTTTGACATCACGTACGTTCTATTCTCGTCATTAAACCTCAGGTTATTCTGACTTTCTGGTGCCCAAGGTTCTGCCCTACAGGAAGTTTCCCTAACCAAGGCACCATGATCCACCCCAACGACATCATGGAGAAGTGCCTCGACGTCCGTGGAGCCAACTTCGCGAATGGAACACCCGTTCAGATGTCTGCCCTTCTTTACTCCCTATCCACTGTCTCACTCACATATGTTTCAGCTACGACTGCAACCAAACGCCCGCGCAACGTTGGTTCCTTAACCGCGGCAGCACGAAGGTACAGCTCGCAGGAACCAACTTTTGCCTTGACGCTGGCTCTAGTACGTCCATTCCTTTTGCCCTATCGTGACCGAAATGCCCGTTGCTTATCCTACGTACAGCCCCAGGAAACGGCGTCGGTCTGAAGATCTGGCAGTGCTACGACAACCTACCTTCGCAGCAGTGGTACTTCACTGACGACAGCCGCATTGCGCTCGAAGGAAAAGGTGCGTTGACTGCTCCTGCAATATAATTGACTGATAATTGAAATGGTTTGGTTCTGCGATAGGGTTATGTATGGACTTGACGGACGGTATTCTGACGAACGGAAACCAGGTCCAGACTTGGCAGTGCACCGACGGAAACACGAATCAAATCTGGTATCTGTAAACCAAGAATGGACTTTCGTGACCCTATAGGACCAGCGAAAAGAAGGATAAGTGCGTACTTTTACTGTGCCTCGAGCGACGGAGCTTGAGGTCGGACTACTCGGACTTGTATACTGTAATTCGTTCTATCTTCTCAACCTTCCACTCATTTGATGTGACTGGACCTAATTTGAATGTTGGACGAGATCTGTATAATTAGATCTTACTAGAGTTTTGCCCGTGCGAAGCACGGGGGTTGGGGATTGAAGCAATACATAGAACCGATAGGTACCATACCAACACTGACCGAAGCTAAAGCTTAAAGCCCCTCCTGACTTACTTGTAGTTTATTTG
>JANKHO010000264.1:0-29097 GCA_027627235.1 Agrocybe chaxingu | reverse complement strand
CGCTGGCTGTAGTTGAGGCGTGCCGCGACGAGGCGGTTCTTGGGGCCCCGTGTCGGCGAGAGGGTACGGGTAAAATGGCCGAACGACCTGTACGCGCAGGTGGGTGATGATGGGGAGGTTAGAAAGATCGGAGGCGTGCTCGTGAATACGAGTTTCTCTGGGGGAAAGGTGGATATCGTGATCGGTAAGTCCTTAAGTCGGGAGTGTCCATCTTGACTGACAGCCTGCAGGATGCGGCCTGAATGTGCTCAATCAACCCCCGATTACATCGCTGGCGCAACTCCATCCCGGCGCAAAAGAGAAGTTGAGCATCGAGAGGACAGCAGCAGTGATAATGGTGAAGTTCGAGTCGATGTGGAATGTCTTCCTCCGGGAACGTTCGTTCGAGCCGCTGCTCGATCTCTACCTGAAGCGGTGGCTACATTCGTGAGTGAAATGCTTGCGTTTAAGTCGAAATCTCACATCTTTTCAGAGACCAAGTCGTCACTTTAACCACGACAACTCCTCACACGAAGGTTCGAATTACGGGCATTACTCTGGACTACGGTCTGTTGAGGACGATTCCGGAGAGGACCGGGCTGGGAAGAGGGGCATCGGGAGGAGAGTTCATCGATTTGCAGCCAGATGGGAACAGCTTCGACCTCATGGCGAATCTCATAAAGTTGAAGAGTTGAATACTTGGAGTGTTTAATGTCGTGGTGGTACAAATGCAGAGACCTAAACCAAAAAGAAAAAGAGAGAGAAATAACAACAAAGCATTTCAATCCGTATTCTCCAGAAACCCGACCCCACTTGCCCGTATCTTCCCAAGGATGGCGTCGTACCACCTCTGGATGATGTTCATCGGCACAAGGACCTCCGGGCCAACCCCACCGCCCATGAACCCGCTGAGGTAGTTGAGCAGGTTCTTCACAATACGTTCCGCCAATACCGTCGCGTCTGGGGCGTTGCCGTTGGCTCTGACGAGGGCGAAGGAACTTGACTGAAGGGATTGGAGCTGCGCTTGGATCTGGTCGAGGGGTTCGATGGAGATGCCGAGGATCGCTGTTACGTCTTGACCTTGCTGATACTGGGAGAAGGTGGAAAAACGATCCTGTGCGGTTGAGGTGGAAGCGATGTTGAACGCCCCTCGGAGACGGAAGATGGCGGAAGGCTTTTCATTAGAGATCCTGCGATGATGAACTTGTGAGACAACAGACAGACCTGCGATAATACCACTCACATGCCCAGAAGTTGGAAACCTTTCCCCGGCCAGTAGAAGTGCACTGCCGCCCCAAATCCATCGGGGAATGGTACTGCAACCTAAATTATTGTGGATTCCCAATGAAAAACGCGAAGAACGCACCTGTGCCAACAAGGAATACGCAGACGTGATTGATCGTGCTCGCGTTGGGCAGCTCGAAGTAGGCGTGCGTCTCATCGACCTGAACAATATTCGTCTGGAGAAGACGGCCAGCCACACAGCACCCGAACATCTTGAGGATAGAGACGAGTTTGGGCCGTGGAGGTTAGTCAGATGCAAGGATGGCAATAGGGGACCGTGGTCGGTGTCGGAGGCGTGAAGTTTAGATGGTGCTGGTCGTCTTGGCTGCAGTCCTGACAGTTGTGGACAATTCAAGAACACGGTCGAATGTGGTGGAAGTTTCACCTTGACCAATGACCACCACCATCCTTCTCCATCACCTCCCCGAAATGCTTCATCTCCGTTGTTAAGAAATGAAGACAGCTGGAAAATGGCTGGATGAATGTCGATGATTGCAGCAGAGAAGACGCAGAACAGAGTAATTGGCACACCCTTGCCAAGAGACCCATCAGTCCGACTTCAATGGCCATCCTTAGTCCTTCCTTAGCAGGGGTGATTGGTTAGCCTTTGTTCAAGTTGGAATGCGATTCAACAAGTCTTCCGCTTGAACTGTACACCCTGATATTCAAAGATATCTCTCAACAATTCTCAGATGACGTCCTCCCTGGCCAGCTGACTACTTTTGCTTCTTGCACGCGCATTTCCAGGCTTCCCAGGTTGCAATTATAAAGGGATCGACACAGTACTTTCCAGTCTTGTTTCTGACTACCACCACACCTGCTATCCAGGCTTCAGATCTGCTACTCTCCCGATGTTGGGCTTCTTGAACCATCCGCTGACGGCGTTTGTATGCGCCTACACCATCTATTGTCTGATGAAATGGTACCGTCTGCGCAAGTTGATGCCTCCTGGGCCGTTGGGTCTTCCTTTCATAGGCAATAAACACGAACTCCCAGCCATCAAGCCTTGGAAGAAGTTCGCTGAGCTGAACAAACGATACGGTGAGCCCTTGGCCTATCATTTTGCCTTGTTCAGCTCAAAGGCTTCTCTCAGGACCTGTGACCTCGATCTTCTTGGGAGACACCCCTGTTATCAGTGCGTCCTACTCGCGGTATGCGTATATTGCTGAATTCTCCGAATGTATAAATAGTTTGCGGGACGGCCCAACCGGCATGGGATCTACTTGAAAAGCGGTCCGACATATACTCGAGTCGTCCGAGATTTGTTGTTGCGTGAGTTAAACAAGCTCGAACGAAGATGTCTCCAGCTGATCAGTCAAAAGTGGAGAAATCCTCTCGAATAACCTGCGCGGCCTCATGCTTCCAAACAACGATGCCTGGAGAAAGTGGCGAAAGGTCAGCACTACCCCTGATTCTAACACACCTTCTTTAAAGCATCTTTCAGGTCCTTCATTCAGGATTTCATTCCAGACAAGCGGCGACCTATAAGGACATCCAATCGCTCGAGTCGAAAGTTTTGATCAAGCAAATTCTTGACGACCCGAAAGGTTACGAGAGGCACGTTCAGAGGTATTTGTATGATTAGTTGCGTAAGAGTTCTCTCATCGGGATTGTTGTAGATTCGCCGCCAGTGTTGCTGTCTCTGTCACCTATGGTAAAAGGATCAACAGTGTCGATGAGTGGGTCGTGAAAGAGAACATGGACGCCATGGATTGTAGGCCGCCAATGCATCCTCTATCAGCATACTTTGGAAGCTAACGCGCAAAACAGATCTTGTTAGGTACCCAAGCGACATGGAATCCAATTCTCACATCGTCTAATGCCAAATGCTACCTTCATGGTTTTCTAGTGTCAAGTAAGTCCCAATGTGTTTTATGCTGCTCTATGGTGACGAAGCTTTTGAATAGCATCCCTGGAAAATACCTCGTTGAATCCTGGCCTTGGCTTCTCAAGTTGCCTGTACGCTTCTAGCCTCCACGCTTCTAGCCTCCCTGTCTTCGAGCTTCCATTAATTTGCCAGGTTCTTCTAGCGGTTACTCCAATGGTTCAGACGAGAGCCAGAAGAGCACAGAAAACGAGACATTCACTTCCTTACAGTGCTCTATAACGAAGTAAAGGCGCGGATGAGCAACGGGACCATCCCTGACTGTCTCACCTCTCAATGCATTACAAACATTAAGCAACTGGGCATGAGCAATCTCGAGCTCGCGTATGCAGTTTCTAGTCCGTTCGGAGCTGGTATAGAAACGGCAAGTGAATTTTCATCCTCCAATAACTCATGTCCTGATGTTGTTCACACAGACCTCTGGCACGAGTACATCGTTCGTTCGTATGTCGCCTTCACCCGACAAGTAGCATGCTTTCTGAGATGTCTCATCCAGTGGCCATGCTGCATTTCCCGGAGGTCCAGAAGAAAGTGCAAGCTGAGTTGGATGCCATTGTGGGTCAAGATCGCATGCCTGAATACGAAGACCAAGCCAGCCTTCCCTATGTCCGCGCAGTGATCAATGAAGCCTTGAGGTAGATATTCCATCAATCGGTCTCTTAGAACTTCTTTGGCTAATGTGGTTCGAGAACAGGTGGCGACCCGTAGCTATTCTGGGAGGAACTCCTCATGCAAGCACTGCAGACGACGTATATAACGGGATGTTCATTCCGAAGGGTTCGACTATTTTTGCAAACTTCTAGTACGTTTTTAATCCAGTCCTGGAGTTCGTCTCTCATACAAGTATCTATTTCAGCGGTATCATGAGAGACCCGGGTGTGCTAAAAAAGTTCAGCGACTGATTCGAATTAATGACGTTGTCTGTCATGTAGAAATGTTCCCTGAGCCTGAGTGTTTCCGACCAGAACGTTTCATCGAGACTACCAATCCACGCCTCCTGCAGTTCGATCTCCCGTTCGGATTCGGCCGCAGGTCGTGTCCAGGCATACATCTCGCCTTGAATTCTCTCTTTATCAACTTTGCGCGCATGCTGTGGGCTTTCGATATCAAGCCAGCACTGGACCAAGATGGAAAAGAAATCATTCCGGGTGCGTGTGTTCCTTTTAGTTGTTGAGAACAAATTTGACGGTTTAAATCGAACGCCTAGATTCCGAAAATTATACCAATGGATTCAACTCTCGTCCCGTAAGTTTCGATTGCCGCTTCGTTCCAAGGAGCAGCAAGATCATAGCTCACATCGAGGCGGAATATGAACAAGCGAGACCGCAACTGGATCGATGGGAGTGAGGCTTTGTCGTACGTCAAGGCAAAGTTCCAGTGCAAATGTATTTTCTCTATATTTATCTCATTATACAAGCTTTGGTTTTGTCACATTACCTCGGTCGAATACGCACAGATATTCTGTCGCAAGTTGAAGACACCGAGGCCACTTGGCCCCTGTTCCCGGGCCGAGAGGCCACAGTGGCGGGCACGTGATCCGTCGCGTAAGGATGTCCTAAAATCAGGGGTGGCCCAGGAAGCTCTTGAGTCTTGACCACAACCATCCACATACTCTCTCTGGACCTGTATCACTCTTTTTCACCACAGGTAGAGTACATCTTTTAAAATGTCAGCAGCAGCAGAATAATTGACGAGCCTTCTGTGCGCCCCACTTAGCAGTCTTGAAATGTTGCGAGCACCTTCATCGTCGCGACCGTCTGCAACTCGGCAGCGTCGGTCGTGCCCTTCAACTCTACTTGTGGAATATCTCAACTCCAGTGGCAACTGGGGCGTAGATGACATAGTCCCTTTGCCTGCTATCAAGTCAGAACAACGGCTGCGCAGAGCAAGGAATAGCGTGAAGCGATCGAAGGACAACAATGACATCCTGGAGTTCATTGGCGACAGGGTCAATAACCTGGTGTGTACGCTGATGGTAGAGAAGGTGAAGATGAGCTCGGAGCATCATAAGGTATGTCCTTGTTCTGTATCTTGTCGTTCAAGAATAATTCAGCGCTAGGTCGTTGGTCGCGTGCTTTGCAACAACGACACCCTTGGGAGGATCGCCTACCAGCTTGGCATGCACCAGGAGGCGATATTAGGTCATCACGACAAGAAAGAGGTGAAGGCGTGGCTCCCAACCAGCAAAGAGTCTCCACCCAAAGCGCTCGCAGATCTCTTTGAAGCCTACGTTGGAGCAATCTACGAAGAACAAGGTTGGAAAGTCGTCATAAAGTGGTTGACTGCCCTCTACAAACCTCTCATGGACCTGGCGACGGAAGACTTCCTCAACCGCCCTGATCCGACGCGTCCCATACCCGACAGGCCCAGTGAGGAACCACAGGAGATTGTCGTTTATCAGGGCAAACTTTTGGACTACCTCGAATTCAAGAGAGCTAGTCTTGTTGAGAGTGGCCAGGAGGCAATCGACGCCCTCCCTTCTGGCGTGCAATTCTTCTTCGGCATCGACGGAAACCTGATGAACGATGCGGACAGAGCCGAAGTCGCTACTAATCTCATAAACTTTTGGATTTGTAAAATTTTCATGCACGTGTACCCTCAGCTACTACAGGCAAGCTATAAAGGTGCACATCTGATCACGGCAAGTCTCTATTGTCTGTCTGAAGCTCGTATCTTACGCAACCTAGTGGATAACTCGTCTGATCACAAGTGACGAAAGTATTGGCTATCTTGGCTATCTTCTTTCGCTTTCTGGCTTCTTCGACCCAGAAGATGTGGACTTTCAGTCCACTCGTCGCTTTACAATCACTCAAGATATAGTCTACCGGAACAAACTATCTTCTTCACTTAAGGCCATCGTAGGGTGGTACTACCTCAAAGACAGTGCCCGCGCTGAGAAGTGGGGTGAGAAGTGGTTCAAATTCATAGTCATGCGTGCACACGACATTATCGCTGATGATCCAAAGTGAGTCACATTCTCCAGGTTGTAAGAACTCTTACACTAACACCCGTTCATTATCCAGCTACAAATTATCGCTTCCAGAAAGCGCGCTTGACACTTACTCTATCCACGCGGCGGCTGTCGTCGCATCGGACCAGAAATTGAATTACACGCCTACATCACTTGCGGACCTTGCTCGTTATCTAGAAAGCATCTCGCTTTCTCATAGCCAACGCGAAGAACCTACAGGCGAAGACGAAGAACCTGAGAGCGTAATCCTCGTCGCTAGGGTTGAAGACAAGAGTCTGAACAGATTCCGACCTCTTCCCAAAGTCTCTCTCAAGTTGTCTAGCGGATCCAAACATTCAGAAGCGAGCGAGTTTAACTCGCGCGAGGCCGACACCACGACAGCCTCGGCTTTGGTCATCAAGAAAGAGTCTGGACCAAAGTCTGTAAAGGATTTGTCTTTACGTGTAAACATAGCGGAGAAGCTACAGGCACCGGAAATGTCTATGGAACAAAGTCTCATCCCGGCATTCAAAGATATCAAGATCGGCGGGGTGGCAGCTGATATAAAAGTGCCACCGAAAAAGGCAAATGCGCCACTGAAACATGACATCAGCCCAGAGGCTGTTTCTCGCCTGGGCCTGGGCCAGTCGGGAGCCTTGTAGCATCTAGGAATGCTATCAGTCATTTTCACTCCCTTGTTCACATATTCTTTCATCCACACTATATTGTACGCCATACTACAACGTCAACTATTGACCACGTATCATTCATGTCACGGGATGTATCGTTATCATACCGAGATACGGAATTTACATTGAATATGCTACAAATAAACGACAGACCACTATACGAATCCGAGGTGAATAGGACATGCAATCACGGAGTCGACGATAGGAGCACATGAGATAGCACAAACAAGAGAGATCTAGCAAGCTGCAAGCTACCTATTGTACAAAGAGATGTCAAAAAAAAATCGCGCACACAAAAATCTTCAAGCAGCCAAAAAAAAAACGCAGGGCTCAGAGGTAGAACATTGTATTCTTCAGCATGTTGCCAACCCCATTGTTCCACAACTGCTCAGCCTCGCGCTTGATGTTCTCCTCGTTGCCACTCGCGGCGGACCCGGCGCTGCTGCTGATTCCTTGTAAAAGCTTATGCAAGTAGCAGCGGCCGCGCTCGCACGCGAGGTCGGCATAGTACGCCGGAGAGACGAGGCTGACAGCCTTCGTGGCACGAGCGAACATGTAGCTAACGGCGTTGGTGAGCGTCTGGAGCTCGTCAGCCTTGAAGTTGATTTCATCGTGCACGACGTAATAGTGGGTGGGGCGCGTGGTGCCCTGAAGACCGCCATGGGCTGGAAAAAGCATAAGATTGGAAAAGGAGAAAAGGAGAGTATAGGGATGGTTAAGCTTTACCTTGCAAGAAGAAATCGAAATTGTAAACAGCTGTGACACCGCGGTCGACGACGGTGCCTGGACGAGGGTTGCCGTTGTTGTCCCCATCTTGCTCCGCTGTGGGATAGAAGCGCGTGTGGTGGCGCTTGCCCTATAGACCGATATGAGTATCCCAATGTCCCTCCAGTCAAGGCCGAGGAGTAAACATACACAAATGACGATAGTCAACTTGGGCGTGTAAGGCTTCTGCGCGGTGTCGAACTTCCTGAAGGCGAGTTTCATCGCAGGCAATTCTTCCTCAACGACGGTGTTGAATTGACCCTACAAGACGATTGGCACCCCGACGAAGAAGTCATCGAGTGGAGACTCACCTCGGATACGCCGTCGCGGTAGACGAGGATTCGGTCCGGAAGGACCTTGTTCCTGGTCTTGAAGAGAGTGAGGCGCTCCCACATCATCTTCGCCAGGTTCGTGACCATCTACATTGCTTAAATTAGGACCTCTGGGATCTCGACTTGGGCTTCAAAACAGACCTCTTTCTTAGACTCTTGAATCTCCATGCTGGCGGGGTACTGGGCGAACTCGGGCTCGCAACTGGCCACGACGGCGGCAATCGAAGGTGTGCCCTTGACGCTTCCTGGACCGGGATGAGTGACGTCAATCCCAACGAGCATCGTTGGGGATTTCTTGAGCCAGGTCATGTTGCGTGGGTCGAGGGCATGACTAATTGTAGGCAGTTTGAGATAGTTCAATTAATGCGGGAAAACCAAAACTTACTTGACTCCGCCTAGCTTCATATTAAACTTGAGTGCCACATTGGCGAAGTACTGCAGCTGTCCTTTGTCCTTGCGGATCTTGGCAGAATGTACGCAGACAGTGGCTAAGCGAAGGAACATGGTGTGAGCACCGAAAAAATACTCAGAGGGGGCGGTGACTTACGGATATCAAGGTAGCAGTCACAAAGATGCTTTAAGCCCGAGTACACATGCTTGTCCCCGTTCGAGAGGAGGACCAAGACCATCGAAGGCTTTGCGGGCAGGGTCTTCAACGAATTCCTGATTGCGTCGATGGCTTGCGCCCTCGTGGGGTCGGTGTGAGTCTTCGGCGGCAGCCTCGCAGCGACAATTTTCGGATCGGCCGGTTCAACGCTCATACCACTCTGCTTGCACATCTGGGCTAAGCCCTGGTACGTATGCTTTAGCTCCGGGTCAGTCGGGCTAGAGAACTCGTCTCGCGAGTTGCCGTCGAGGATGACGAGCACGGCCCACTTCTCGAGGCGGGCACCCTTGGCAAACTTGACGTTGCGAAGGTTCCAGCTCGCCTTTTCGTCGACGGAAGGCGTTCCTTGGCCGTACTTGATACCCGGAGGCGGAAGGATGCGTCCCGGCACGACTGTCATTTGGTTCCCGATGCTGACGCCGAAGGCATTTAGCTGTGGGGAGGCGTTGGGACGGAAGCCTAGCTGATCGAGGCCGCTTCCAGTGATGCTCATGGCGTTGATATTGGGCGGTTTCGCCGCGACAGTGATCATGTTTGCAGTGTGCTCATCTGTGAGCTTGCCGCGGAAAGGCTGGTTCGGAAGGATTTCGCACAGCTCGGGCGGCAAAAGGTTAGCCTTCTGGCCGCCAACATCGACGAGCTGCAGCTCCGGATGGCGCAAATTAATCTTGTATTCTGTGGGGGGTTTAGTGATGGGAATAAAAAAACAACGATGGCAACTGACTGAGTTTGAAGTATTCCTCAACGGTGACTTCTCGTCCTCCGAACTCGTCCGCCTTGAACTTGTGCTGGCGCGCGTCAAGTTCGACATTTTCTTGACGGTCTTCTTGTATCCAAGGTGGGTGGTCTTAACTCTGACACCGCGCACAAACGCGGCTGGCCTCGCACCAAAACTGGACGAGGCAAACTCTTGCATCGCGGCGACCAAGCTCCCGGGCTTGTAGAAAGCGGTTGTGCAAACTGGGCGTGCGAACATGAGAGAGACGGAGGGTTGGTAACAGAAATACACAAACCGTTGACGTTGACCATCAGCTGATTGTGCGAAGGCCGAACGGAAGAGTAAAATCCCTTCCAGGCCTCGAGGCACCCCCCAGATTTGCCGGCTGCATGGCGGTAGCGAAGAAGAAACGGTTGCGCCCAACCATCACGCCACCACCTCCAGAACGATTGGGATGAGCGGCAAGAATGACGTTCAGGGCAGAGATCACGGGCATTATGTCGTAGTCACGGTATTGGGGTTGGCCAGCCATGTACCTAAGAATTATTGAGGGTCAAAAACAGAGCAAGGGCAAACAAGAACTTACTTGACCAAAGCTGAGGTGTCGATGGGTTGGACATAGGTGATTGTCAGGGTGTATTCCTTCCCATTAGGTTGAGGGCCAGCCTCATCTTCGTCGTAGAACGGAACCTTGATAGACAAAGGCTGAGGGAGTTGTCTAGCCGCAATCAGCTTCGAGGAGTGGTCATGCGCGACGACGCCAACCAATCCAGCAGCCTGCCAGTCAGGCGACTGTTCTGCAAGCTGGAAAATGCGTCGCTTGACTCTGCGAATAGCGGTGCCCGCCACCGGGGAGATGGCCACATCGTACTCATGCAATGGGCCCTTCGGGACTTTGACTGGGAAGAAATTGGCTCGAAGCTTGATCGTCCTTCCCTCAGTCCCGAAGCCGGGCCGGACCGGGAGTTCGTTGGGCTTCACCTTGAGAGTTTGAAGGGACGCCACTAAAGCATCCTGGGAGTTGTCCATGAGGCGGGCATCGATATTGGCGGGGCCGCCTTGGAAGATACTAATCGAGAGAGTGATCAACGCTCGCGACCGTAGAGACGCGTTCTGGCTTACCCTCCTTGCTCGCGCGGTCCGCCACCACGCCCTCCGAAGCCACCACGAGGTGGTGGCCCTCCACGCCCGCCACCGCGACCTCCTCTAATGTCAGGGCTGCCACGGCCACCTGGAGAGCTACCACGGGCTCCACCGCCTGCGTCCGCTGTCATAGCCACCTCGGTAAGCCATTCCAGGAAAGTCGCTGTGTTGTAAGGGTTTGTGTTCGTGTATTTGAGCGGTTCCCGCGTTCGTGAATACAAGCTTTGGAGAAAAGGAGGTGTATGAGGGCGATAGACTAGGTAGTGCTTGTCGAGATGATAATGTTACCTGGGGGAACAAGTTCAACAGAAGGATGAACGATGTTCCCAGAGGGAACAAGTCAAAAGCAAGGCAAGGAACTGGAGAAACACGCGTCCAACCACGCTCTTTTGTATCCGCCTGTGCCAAACATGGACCAACACACCAAGCCAATCCTACACCGCCCAACCGGCCCCGCAATGTACCCAACGCGCCGAACAAAGCACACCATGAGTCATCCGCTCAGCGCTAGCGGATTTACTGCGGTTGAACAATAAATAGACGCTGGGTCTATTCTCGAGCTTCTATTTCACGAAGAATCTGGTTCTGCACTACCAACAACAGCGCGTATAGGGTTTCCACGCGCTAAACGGCAGGCTCATTGACTCAGTCCGCAGCTGTAAACGAGGCCACTCACCGGAAGCTCAAGGTTACGCTCTCTCGCCATCCTCACGACTTCACCTAGGATAACCTCTACCTCAATGGGCTGCCCCTTCTGGGCGTCGAGCAACATGCTGGGGACGTGATTGCTGTCTGGCTTGACGTGTAGTGCCCGCGTTGCTTCCAGAACACTGGTGACAGCGGACGATGGAAGGCCCTCTGGCGTATCAGGAAACCCGAGCGCCCGGCCTGCACCAGAGGGTTAAAAACAGATCCAAAGCCTCATTGCAGGTCCCATACCAAGGATCAGGAGCTCATCAAGTGTCGCCTTGATCGCAGGGATCGTGTACGTCGAGATAAACTGCGCAGTCGCAGGCGATACATACGGTCGATACGAGACTGAGGAATCTTCGGGTGGTTGACGAAAGATGGCCGGAAGAGTATGCCTTGATGCACGGAGTCTTAACTAATCCCAAGGCTGTTCAATGAGAACATACGTACCGAGTTAGGGTTGAAAACGACGAGAACCCAACGTTCCAAAAGTTCTTCGCAAACTTCATCCGCTGGATCTCGGGAACAATGAGCACCGTGCTCCCTCCTGTCTCTAGTATTTTCCCCAAATCGTTTAGCAATGCTGTCTCCTGTGGGGAATTTACCGTCGTTGTAAAGTCATTATGACGATAAGCGCCCAACGTCACACGGTCCTACGAGACGATCAACGACAAAAATGAGGACCGGCGTCCGTACTCACAAAATCATTATGCTCCACCACATTCGGCGCTTTGAGATTCGTGGCGATCCAGACCGCGGTGCTGACCAGGCTCGGTTCTCCCTTCCCAAGTGTTTTAACCGCATTGTACAGATCGACCTCCACGTTCAGCCCATTCTGCATCAGGACGTACGTAGGTTGCCCAAATCTCTCCGCATAGTCCGCAGAAAGTAAGGGAGAGAGCACTTTAGTGGTTTTTATAACATCGGGTAACGCCTTGGTCGTCAGCAGGACGAACGAGTACGGTCTATCAGCAGCCTCTAAGACTGATCGGCATACTGAAAAGGATCACAGTCAGCACCGTCTAATCGAAGAATGGGGAACTACGGACGGCGATCGGGTCGCCAGCCCTTGATATCTCCGTATTTGCGGCTCTCAATATGAAGGCCTTCGTCTGGAATAACGTCAAAACCAGTCAGATATCCTTGTGGCGCATATATATATGTACCTTTCACGATGTCATAATTGCTCCTGGCAACTGCGGTTACGCGGGCGAGACCGCTCCTCTTGAGAATATGGGAATCTGACCCGATTTCAATCCATTCGTACGACTGATTAAATACGAAACCACTCACAAATGGTGCCTACCGCACCGAAACCAACAACAAGAACATCCTTAATCGGCACAGTGGACATCTGCAGGCTGCGATCTATAGGCGGTACCAGCAGGTTGTGGTAGTTCTGGCCAAGATTATCGGATGATTCGGTGCGCTTCGTCGATGTCCATATCGTAATACTGATATTACATTTTGAAGTCATCTGAGCGTTCTGTGTACGCGTTGTTTACTCATTTCCAAATTCGGCCAAGTACGACTCGAGAGAGGCGCTTTTCCGCCGCATGTCGTCTTCGAGTAGAGAGCGGTCTGAAAATGCATCGATGTCTGTCCCCTCTGGGTGATGTCCTTGGTGACATGATGATGACTCAAAAAACTGGCTAAGGAGGCTGAAAAAACGAACAATGAAGCCCTCTAGTTTAGTTCATCATATGGGTCGCAAAAATAGCTACTGGCAGAGGCGCAGAACATGCGGGGTTGCTGATGAGCTCAACGTGTCGCCTGGCTTTACATAATTCACAAGTGACGAATATCACTAGGGTGTAAAGTCATAAGACAAAACTTCGCCGCAAATAACCTGGCTATAGCACTTAAATTCCTAGAGTAAATTGTGTCAGTCGAGCAGCTGGATGCCGAGAGAAACGCTGGACAGTTCATGAGCAAGACGCTGCTCAGAAGCAATCAATGAAGGGCATTGAAAAGCCGGGGGATAAACAAATGGTCACGTAAACGGACTGCCCGTGATTGGAGGGCACAGATAGCAAAACGGCAGCGCAAAGGCTTAAACTGCTTTTTCGGTAAACTGCTTGTTCGGGTGCTTCCACGGCCCGCGGTAGACAGCAAGGCATCACGGATGGCGCATGTGAGGGTAGCTTTTGGTGACGTTCAGGATGAGTACCTCTTCAGACATTCGACAGAAGAAAGGCATCCAAAAGGCATTTTCAGGTATAGCAGAGACAATGACGTCGATGATACGAATAAAGATGAGCGTTCCACTGATGTTGCAGGCCTGCATGCATCCTTCCATGGCATTACACACTTTTAGATTCAAAAGGAATCGCGCTCCTTCTCGTCTTCTTCGTACGTCCTTCGAACCTGGAGAGGCATATCAGCTGATGTATAGTGACACAACAATAGATGCAGATTTGCCTCTGCATAAAAGTCGTCGTCCAACAATACGCGAACTGCAGTCGCGGCAAGGGCCTTAGATACATCTAGGCATGCATAGTGTGCTGCAGGCAACGCGGCGGACTCCGTGAAGCCCGGCGTATGATTTCCACCATCGACGATGGTCGGAATAGCTACCAAATTATTACTCATCGAGGGTTACCCGATAGACAAGTGGCTCACCAAATCCTGGATGGAGAGAAGGAAGAGCTGCGGAGAGTTAAAGACAAGTGTCGATACTTTGTAGCGCCATTGCTCACCATATGTGATATTTCCCTTCAATTGGTGTTAATGCTCATTGAAACCGGAAAAATCGGGAGACGGAAACTCACGAAATCAGTGGAGGCACTCTTAATTCCCCATTCGTAATCGATGTCTCCGTACTTGTTGAGAACGATGTTGGCAACTTCACCTCCTGAACTGGAGATTAGTCTATTAGTTGACTCAGTTCGAGCAGTCAGGACGTGCCTAGTGTAGAGTTTTGGCGAATTTCGGAAAGGCTGCCCTCATTATTGATCTTGACTTCGCACCCAGTTGCGAGGCCCGCTGCCCTTAGAATAAAGTTAAGAATGATGGAAACGAGGAGAAAGAACAAGCACTTACTCGAAACACTTGGTAACACGCTTTGAAGTCTCCTTCACTTCTTTCAACGTCGGTGCGCGAACCAAGCATCTAGAATTCATTGAGAATAGGTGACTCAGCTGTAAAGGCCAAGCTCACTGGAATTTTGCGTAGTCAGGAATAACTAGATAGAACGGATTTTTAGTTTTAGAACAACACGCGAAGCATGTCCTTACTGTTGATAGCCCAATTCTTTCCTTGTTCAAAAATCCCGTGGATACGATGTGTAGGTCGAATCTGCTGACGAAGTGCCGAAATATTATTGTATCCTAAGACAGCCGCGTCCAATGCATTTTTGCCTTCCCAGGGAGAAAGGGCCGCGTGGGCGCTAACGGAGATGGCGGATCAACAACCTGATGTGACAGAATGAAGTGGCGCACGTATGTCCGAAATATTCCACGGATATCATCTCGAGGGCCAGAGATCCACTCAAACTTACAGAACCTACAGGTCCTGGGGCGGGATGGCACCTGCGAACGCGCTCAGTCCATGTATAGGATATCACTGATCCACTGAACAGACATCAAACAAATGTCCATTCCCTCATAAGCGCCCGCGTCTAGTAGGAGAACCTTTCCGCGTCCTCCTTCCTCGGCTGTTGAATAGATATACTGACTAAATTTAGCAGAATATGTGTCAGAAGTCGATCAACGAACCCGGTGTGCCCAGCAGAACGATTTTGCCGGAAATATTGTGTTTCTCCAGGGCTGTTTTTAGAGCACACGCCACAGCGACCCCTGCAGACTCCGATGTGTGAATGTATGGTACGAAGGGGGAGAATTCAGATGATACAGACCGGATATTCCTATGAGGTTATGGCCGCAGGCGTGGCCAATACTCGGGAGTGCGTCCATCTGCATTCTGGGTATGAGCCGTCACTACCCTTATGACGAAGGACAAAAGCACACCTCTGAGTTAATTCCGATTGTTCGACCTCCAGAGCCATGGGTATAGATCGCTTGCCATGCGGTTTCAAGATGTAAGTGCTTGGTGACCTCAAAGCCCTGT
The DNA here is from genome assembly GCA_027627235.1 of Agrocybe chaxingu. Taxonomy (NCBI): domain Eukaryota; kingdom Fungi; phylum Basidiomycota; class Agaricomycetes; order Agaricales; family Agrocybaceae; genus Agrocybe; species Agrocybe chaxingu. The sequence goes on along the minus strand of JANKHO010000264.1, from coordinate 13,987 downwards.
TTCGCTATGAACGCCGTATACGCATCATGAGCGTGGCTGGGATAATGCAGAATCAATTCCTCTGTCGTTACTTCCGATCTAGCGACTACTGAAACCCACAACTCCTTGAATCCTAGTTCAGGATGAGCTATAAAGAGAAGAAAACGGAAAACGATCAGATAAAACCCCTAGTAGTGGACTGAGAAACGTCCGAATGCTCTACTTACCATGAATATCAAGACTCAACTCCCTCAGCTCACTGTCTAGTTCCTTGATCGTCGCTTCGATCGTTGTGAGAATGTCAGGCCGATATATCTCGCTTGAGCCTGGTTGAGCAGGACTGGGGCTCGTGTTGTCATCTGGACGCCATACTTTAATATTCTTGTCTGAGGTGCTGTTCGTTGTAGATTGCGCGAGACACATGTGGACAGAAGACAAGAGGCAAGAGGCTTCTTCTCAATGCGGGTCGCAATGCGATGACGCTATGATGAGCCGACGCGTGACCGAACAAGATACGATGTGCAGCTGCCGGGTTATACCCGAAGTTGAGCTCACGATGCTAATGGCTACAGTTCGTCTTAGGAGACATTGTATTGTACAAAGGTTTGTATTTGATTCCTTGAATATCTTTGCCTTTCATCGGCGTTTTTCGTCCTCCTTGAAGGTTTCCTGGACCTACAGATATACGCCAAAATCAGTCACAAATTCTGCAATATCTCGCAGACTAGAAAGAGACCTTTGCGAAGAACGAATCATCAGTTAGAACACGGATTCCGGTAGCAGCGAGCGCTTTTGAAACATCGAGACAGGCGTAGTGCGCTCTGATTGTTGCTGCAGCTTGCTCGAAGCCAGGCGTATGGTTGCCTCCGTCAAGGATGGTCGGAATAGCTGTCGTGTCGCTCAGTAAAAGACACCAAACGATCGCGGAATACGTACCAAATCCTGGGTGGAGAGACGGAAGGGCGTACGTGACGTTGCCCTGCAAGACTGTTAAGGCAAGAAAGCAATTTAGAACGCCTTCGACTCACGAAATCCGTCGAGGCACTCTTAATACCCCATTCATAGTCGATCGCGCCATACTTGTTCAACACGATATTTGCAACTTCTCCGCCTATTTAAAGGGTTTAAATATAAGAGTGAAAGCACCTCTCAAAATGCCTACCAAGGGCTTCATTTTGACGCAAATCAAACGTCGAGCCTTGCTCGAGAACGATGGTCACTTCACATCCGGTAGCAAGTGCAGCAGCTCTATGAAAAGGATCAGATCGCTGCTATGAATTGGGGTTATGATTCTTACTCGAAGCAAGGCGTAACACGCTTAACCGTCGCCTGCATTTCTGACCGTGTCGGAGCTCGGACGTAGCAGCTAAGGGAAACTGTCAGTCCACAGACCGATGGACTTCTCACAAGTTCCTTACATGAATTTGGCATAATCGGGGATAACTAGAGAGGCGGACGATCAAATGACACTTGTGAAACGGGGGCCGTAAACGTACTATTAGGTGCCCAGTCTTTGCCTTCGAAGATGCCGTGGACTCGATGTGTGGGCCTGAGCTGTTGGCGAAGGGCTGATATATTGTTGTACCCCAGAACGGCCGCATCAAGGGCGTTCTTTCCTTCCCAGGGCGAAAGGGCTGCATGCGCTCTGGACAGCGCCAGTAAGTGACCGTGGACGCTCGGGTTGCTGAAAAGACCGACGTGTGACCCTTATACTCGACAGTAATTCTCTGGAGAGCAAGGCAACTGCTCAAGCTAACTGACCCAATAGGGCCAGGAGCTGGATGACACCTATAACCCAAGACTTCAGCATGGGAGAAGATTCGAATGTGGAACAGCCGGGCACATACATCAGACAGACGTCCATGCCCTCATAACCACCCCTTTCGAGGAGAATTACCTTGCCCGATCCCCCTTCTTCCGCTGCGCATTTAGGGTGTAAGTCCGTCTATTTTGACCAAGCTGGCTGAAGACTGGACCTGGTGTACCGAGGAGAACAATTTTGCCAGGAATGTCGTGTTTTTCCATTGCGGCTCTCAAGGCCAATGCAACAGCAACACCTAGCGTAAATAACTCAGGCTCATGCAAGACAAGAAGAGGATAAACAGGAGGTACCTGACATTCCGATGAGATTGTGACCACAAGCATGTCCGATACCCTTAAGCGCATCCATCTACGTCAACAGGTCAATTGACTAAATCTGCTGGCCGATTGCACTCGTATGTACCTCTGAATTTACTCCGATAGTCCGTCCACCTTGTCCATGGGTGAACACTGCCTTCCAGGCCGTTGGCAAGAGATACTGCCTCGTAACTTCGAAACCATGTTTCTCCATGAACTTAGTGTAGACATCGTGAGCATAGCTGGAAAAGAGGTGAAACGTGCCAGATGGGTATATTTCAAGTAGAGCACAAGGGTTATTACGCACAATTCTTGGTAGCCAAGTTCTGGATGAGCTGGAAGGAGAGGGACCTTGAGATAGATTGTCACAGTAGGTAGGGAATTTGCGCACCATGGATATCCAAGCTCAGCGCCCGTAATTGTGAATCTAATTCTTTTATCTTCTCCTCGATAGTTTCAAGAACGTCAGGCCGGTAGATCTCACTCGAATTGGGCCTCTTCGCCGTGGGTTGAGCGTTATCATCTGGGTGCCAAACTTTGTCGTTGAATTTCGAAGTCTCACTGGTATGATGGTGGCACATGTTGGAATTCGAGGACAACCCTTCGGCTAGGGCGCGGAAGAGGTGTGAGACAGGAGATTGGATGTGAGGATACTCCCATGTCCAGATATGTAGCAGGTCAAGTGAACGGGCATTGATTTACGTCTTTCTCAGAACCATCATCTTCCTATTTCGCCGCGCCGATATACCTCTCTCCCACAACATCATGTCCAGTGAGGCAGACTTCAAGGCTTTTATAGATCGCCAACGCGTTCTGCTCACGAAAGAACGCGCGGCAGAGATCGAACGAAGCTCTCTACTACTTTCTAACTGCGGCCCTAGGCTGTTGGAGCAGAAAGGACTATCGCTGGGAGGACTTGGGATAGCGAGTATGAATATCGGCCTTGGTGGGAAGACGTAAGTCCCTTCGTTACTATTCCCTTGAAGGAAAGACCTCGAATTTGTCGAAAGGTAGCTTGGTAGAACTCGAGCGTCCAGCAGCCTATCATTCAACTCCCGTCTTTCCTCCCCACACCTTCCGGTCAGCTTCCATGCCCATAGCACACGAACCACATTGAGCCGACACGATTTCGTCGCGTAGGCCGGGCGATCTAGCCAGAATTGAGGCCAATGTGTCTGTAACGGGGCCCACGAAGAAGCCTAAGACGTCGGTCCCAGTCGAGTCGAAAAGGGCTCAGACAGAAGGGGTTGTCTACAAGGCAAGCCTATGCGTTCAGACGATCGGGGTGCCCTCCAACCATCCGCTCAGGTCTCCGACACACGTATTGTCATTGCTGTCGATGCCTCAGAATCTAGTTCTGAAGATCTTGACCTTCCTGGACGTTGCCGTGTCGTCAAGCTTGCCAACAGTGTAACTTACGACAGGTGAATACTTTCGCGGTGCTGCACATTTTCAGTTTAGTTCAACTGAATGCTTAGGATGGACAAGGCCATTGACCGACTAGAAAAGATTGTGCTACCGTTGGTGAGATTCACATCATTGGACACTTATTCTCGTTCTCATTGCACATAGAATGATGGCAAATCTGTCGGTGAATTGAACAGCTTGATGCGAGTTCTACTTGGAATGAAACCACCGTCGCCGAAAGAATCTATGAGGGATCTCACATTCTTTGATGAGACTTTGAATGATAGCCAGAAGACTGCTGTCAAGTTTTGTCTTGGATCTCCGGAAGTCGCTTGCATTCATGGTCCCCCGGGTATGTGAGTTTTGGATCGCATACTTGGCAATGCTGATAGCACGCAGGAACCGGGAAGACCCACACCCTCATCGAAATTATCCGTCAATTGACTTCCGAAACGTCGACAAACCCTAAACCAAAGCGCGTACTCGTATGCGGGGCTTCTAATCTTTCTGTTGACAACATCATCGAACGCCTCCTTGCTCTTCCGATCTCAGACAAATCCCAACGGTTGAAAGTCACCCGAATCGGCCATCCTGCACGTGTAATGGCACAGGAAAATGTGATCGACTCGACTCTAGAAGTCAAGGTCACAAGAACTGAACAGGTAGAATTTTCCTGCCATTCAAAGAGTTACTTTGATTGACACCATTTCTAAGGCTGCACTTGCCCGTGATGTGAAAGAGGAATTAGAGACCACGTTGGGGATTTTATCTGGGAAAGGAAAGGGGGCAAAAGGAAAGGCACCGAGAGGGCCAGAAAGGAGGAAGTTATGGGATGAGGTTAAAGCCCTTCGTAAAGAATATCGTCAAAGAGAAGGCGGCGTCGTCAAGTCGGTCTTGAAGGAGTCTCAGGTATATGCAGTCCGACAATTGTTCATGCTGGTGTCTCAATGTTCAGTTACATAGGTGGTTCTAGCGACATGCCACTCGTCTGGTGGCAGGCAACTATTTAATGAGGAGTTCGACGTGCTTATCATCGATGAAGCGACACAGGCGTTAGAAGCGGTATGATCCTTTCATTAGCGTTGGGGTTCAAAGTATTGAGCTTGGGCATAGGTGTGCTGGATTCCTATATTCAAGGCAAAGAAACTCATCCTGGCTGGCGATCCTATGCAACTTCCTCCCACCATTCTCTCCATTGACGATAAAAAGAAGAGTGCTGGTGCAACGAAATCGCCTGCGAAATTCGGGCCGACAACCGAGAAAACGTCCAAAGCGAAAGCTCCAGCTGCTTCCGTTGCTGCTGATCACTCGTCCAACAATTCTGACTCAGAGAGCAGTGGAAAAGAAGACACATTAGCAAATAAGACTGCTTCTGTGTCCCTGACGAAAGGGCTGAAACTTGTCCCGCCAAGAACGTTGGAAACGACTCTCTTCGATCGACTGGAGGCAATGTATGGAGCTAGCATTAAGAGGATGCTGGAAGTTCAATATCGGTGCGGTCCTCCTTGATGACTCGATCTAGTGATCAGACCTAATACTTTTTATCTAGCATGCACGATCAAATCTGTACATTTCCTTCCAAGACGCTCTATGGTGCTAAACTTAAATCTCATCCACCTGTCGCCTCCCATCTGCTGTCAGACCTACCCAATGCCCAAGCCACGTCAGAAGAAGACGAGAAAGACCTGCTGCAGACACCTGTGGTGTTCTTCGATACAGCTGGATGTGAATATTTCGAGCGTCTGGACGGAGACGGTGATGAAGGTAGTCGCTGCAACGAGAATGAAGGGTCGATTGTCAGTAACTGGGTGGAGAAATTGACTGCAACTGGAGTCCTGCCTGAGCAGATCGCCATCATCACTCCGTATGTGGTTGTGTTCCCTCTAGATTTCCGCCATTCAACACGTCTCTCTAGTTACCAAGCACAAGTGACATTACTGACTTCGCTCCTTCGCCCCAAATATGGACCATCGCTTGAGATTGGAACTGTGGATGGGATGCAAGGTCGAGAGAAGGAGGCCGTCATTATCTCTCTGGTTCGGAGTAACAATCAAGTACTGCGGGTCTTCTCGTGCATTAAAACAATACTTATTATCTGCGCAGAGAGAGGTCGGCTTTCTCAAAGAAAAACGAAGGATGAATGGTAAGAGGCATAGTCAAAATTCCTCCCCAACCTGACGAATTACTAGTTGCTATGACCCGGGCTAAACGACATCTGGTAAGCCAGCTTGTTTCAGCCATATCCGTGTTCGCTAATGGCCAAGTTTAGTGCGTAGTGGGAGACTCGTCTACCGTCTGCCATGGTAGTGGCTATCTCAAGAAGTGGTTGGCATGGCTAGATGCCCATGCAGATGTCAAATATGCTGGAATGGAGTAGAAAGGTTTCCTGAACGCAGAACAAATGTAGATGTACCATTAGGACGAAAATCTTGTACAGAACGTATCATATCAGAAATAAAATGAGTGGAATGATTGATACCGTTATGCCATGATGAAATGCTGAATACTACAGGATGGGTGGATGGACAACAGAACAGAGCGAAAGCGAAAACTGAAGAGACAAGAAGGGAAAAGAGGAAAAATACAAGTGCTACGACTTCTCAGCTTCAGTACTCATCGACGTCCGACAGAGAAGCGTACTCGGACACCGACTGGTCGTCTTCATACTCGTGGACAACGTCCCTCATCGCATAGCGCATGATTGGCGTTGTGGGTACCAATTTAGGGCCAACGACTTCCATCATCTCCTCGTACAAATCTCCGCCGCCCCTCATCCTACCCATCTCCGCCTCAGAAACAGGCACCATGTCCTCCTCGTCATCGATTGGCGGTGGTGGTTCGATTGGAGTGGTGTTACTAGGTCCGCCAACGGCCAACCCGGAGTCATTCGGGCCCGTCGGCATACCACCAACGATAGTCGTATCTCCACGCTGGTGTAACGATGCTGCTTGAGCCGCTGCCACCAAGCTGCTTCGAATCCGCATCTCCTCGCCACCTGTCTCGCGAGTGACCGTCTCGGTCCAACGAAGGTCTAGCACACGGCCCTTGACCATCCCGTCGACTGCCCGGACTCCAATCTCGCGGCAGAGGTGGAAGTACGGGATATACGGCGTATCAGGGCGGGCAAGACGGGACATGACTTTCAAGAGTTGCATCGCAGAGAATTCAGGCGGCCCGTTAAAGCCCATCGAGGAGGTGGCATCGCCCGAGCTGAGCATCGAGCCTCCAGGTCCATGTGGGTGTGTGAGAGGAGAGTAGATCTTGAAACCTGCCGGACCCAGGCCTGGATGCAACGTATCAGCCGTGCTGACGTTGGTGGGTCCAGGAGCACCCGTTTCCGCGCCGCCTTCACCTGCTGCTCCGGCCGTGGGCGATTGTGAGGAATGGATGATGTGTAGGTTAAGGAGGGCGTGTGCTTGAAGGAAGTGGGAGCTTTGATTGACTGTTCATCCGACTGTTAGCGTGTTCTATACTCGATTATCTGCGTAGAAGGGCTTACTATCGAGAGTGCCGTTCGAGTTCACTAACCGAACGCGAGCACATTAGTCCGATAATCGAGAAGTATGAAGCAGAAGGACGGACCATAATCGGTGATGTAATCGTGCCAATGAGCAAGCTTCCCACCAAACGCGTCATACAGCACCTCGAAGTTCAATCCGCCGCGAATTCGCTCAGGCACACGAGGAAGCACTCTGTCTCGATAAAATTTCCTCGTTTCAGCTTTAGAGCAATCGCCAATAGTGATGATCTAGAAGTGAATGTAGCTGGTTAGATATGCAAAGAATTAGCTTGCAGAAGTTTGCCCACCTTGCAGTGCTGCATCACGTTGAGCTGCCTGAGCCAAGTCTGGTAGAACGGGTCGCTCGTGGCATGGATAACATGACATAGCCTATCCTGCTTCGTGAGAACCAGCATTGAATCCAATATGCATTTCATCGTTTCCGTGGACTGGATGAGGGCAGGCCTACAAGGATAGATGAGGACGATAGCCAAGTACCATCGAACTAAAGCAGCCAGCTTACAATTTATGCGCTTCATCGAAGAAAATGGCCTTGATATGAAAGTGTTGAGCCAATCAAGCTGCTCGGCGGACAAGGGCTTTGCTTACCGGCATCCTCTTCGGCGGTCTTTCCTTCTGCTTCTCTTTCTCCTTTCCTGGAGACACGCCCCCCTTGCCCCGCGTCCTCGTCGTTTCCTGGTGTTTCTGACTACCTCTGCTTCTCCCCCAGGCCCTAAACCCCCATCTCGATTTGGTGGTAGAATCCTCACTAGCGTGCTCGACGCGTGTCTTGCTAGAGTTGCCCGAGTCGTGGTGGCGTGGGTGCTTGCTGTGACTGCTGCCTGAGTCTGTCTTGTCGTCAAGCATAGGCTCAAATTCCCAATATTTCAGAAGCGAACTCTGGCGGTACATCATTAGCTGGTGTCGAAATACGGCATGTTGAACGTACTTGAAACAACTCCATTAGCCGTGCGATGTCACTCGTTTTGACGTTTTGCTGCTTATGATCGCCAGCGGTCTCGGAGATCCGGCGTTCAATGGTTAGTCGGTCATGCTAGTGAACAGTTAAAAAAGTGTTGTGCGAGAGGATTGAAGCGTACCTTGAAGCTCCAAGCTTCCTTTTCAAAGTCTTGGTAGCCTTCCATCTTGTCTGCGATCTCTTCGAAGTAGAGTTCCATCTGTTGACTCAGGCTGGTGTAGAGACTGGCCAGGTCTGCGAACCCAGCGATCCGCAAATCAAAATGGAGGACATGGTACTGCTCCCGCGAGAGGACTTCTCTCAGCAGTGCTGTCTATTGGCGCAGTGTCAGTCTGAAAGCTGTGACAGGGAGATGAGCGCACCTTTCCGACTGAGCTGGCGCCGAAGAGGATCGTAAATGAGGGCTCGCCTTCCATGGCACGCTCCACAGCTTGCATTTCGGCCTTGCGGGGCCAAAACCCGGGCAAGCGAGAGAATGTGTGCTTGGGGCGAATTTGGGAACGCTCTCGACTCTCACTGATCTCTCGTCGTGCCTCCTCAAGCAGCTTCTTCGACTCCGTCAGAGAGCGTACAGTCTCGGCTGGCTTTTCGATAGTCAGCAAACCACATCAGTGCCATATACTTTGACGTACGTTGGTTAAAACTCCAATAATCTCGCCCATTCCGAAGAAGTTCCGCTTCTGGACGTCAATTGAGATGTAGGAAGTTCGTTTGCGAGGAATGTTGCTGCGGAAGAGCCAGTGGATGGATGGGATTCGCGAGCGCTGCTGTTCGTGGGTGGGTGGAGGTTTGCGTAGTTTGCCGTGGCTGGGATGCATACGAGATGTCGAGGCAATAAAATACGAAGGTGAGGCGAAAGAAACGTTGCGCGTAGGGTGCACACTTGGATGTAAATAGAATAGCGAAGAAAGTGATAATGGGAGGAGACAGCGAGGGTGAATGACAAGATATGGAGAACAGACACGCGCTAACCGTACATGTGCTGTGCCCGTGTTCCGCGCTTGATGTTTGAGGGCGATCCTGACGTGTAATTCTGGGCGTTGGCCATGATGCCCCCTCTGGATAACGGCCTCGAGGCAACGTTGAGGTTCAACTGCATTGTCCTCGCCACGTGTTCGAAGAACAAGAGCCTACACAGCAAGTTGATGACAGCCGTCGTGGATGCGATGTCGACCTATGGTGTGCACGGAGACGCTAGCGGGCTGAAGATGTGAAGTGTGAACGTTTTGGACACCATGTACAATTACAGGACTATGACGTACCTGTCCGTGTTTGCTCCATTGTTATTTGCCCACGACCATTGAGGCGAACGGATCGAACGAGAAAGACGTTTCTAGAGGCCATTTGTACTGGACTGTCGGAGCTAATGAAGCTCTAGCTTTGTTGCAAACGAGAGATGTCCCCTGGCCTTACGGAGGGTCGAAGCTGGAAAAGTGGCGATTCCGGAGCCAAGGCCTGGTTTCCAAAGGGTACAGGTTTAGTTTTGAGTACTCCCGAGATCTGCTTGCTGTGGGGCGATGTCGACCTGCAAGTCAGTCCTGCGACGCGTTATTCAAGTCGGAAGTGTCGGAGAAGTCCGAGAGGGTCCGGCAAAATCCGACTGTCAGGGGCCTGAACACCAGAACGCAGAGAAATTCTACCGTTCCGCTCTAAAATTTGTTCTACGACAGAGCCTCATTAAAATTCGGCGTATTTATCATTTTCGAGACATTTATAAGCTCTTGACAGCACCCAACCCCTCAATTACGAAGCACTCTTACATTTACATCATGTCGGGTATCCTCCGCACTCTGATATCGAGCCCTCATCCCCTTGACCCACGGGCATTACGCATAAACGTGAAGGGTATGTGAGGGTTTTGGCGCGTTATCGACGGTTGGGAAAAAGACTAAAAGGATGGCTTCAAATAGGCGCCAGCGGCCTAAAAATGCCGAAACACGCACGAGGGCAGTTCAGAATGAAGTCGGAAGCCTACTTTATGACAAGGAGGCACAATTACTGATTATTGGTGCGTTCCTTGAAGTTCAGCTGGCGCATCAGTGCTGTTTCCAACCGTTTCAAGATCCCGGGGCGGTTCAATATCCGAGAGTCCAGAGTTCACATTGTTTCTCAGGATGAATGTCGAGTTGAAGTTCCAGTACTATGAGAGACGCCCTATTTATGGTCTATATAGAGTGACTAATATTTTCTGGAAGTTGAGAAGGAGGTACACTGAGGGATTTTTTTTCAGAATCCCCTGTGGTGCACGCGGAACGATAGTTCCACGTTGACTCCAGCCTAGACGCGCCACTTATCCCACTGAATTTTACATAGATCAATATGTACGCCAGACTTTTTACGAGTTGGGGCTTCAAATTAGTTCAATAATCAACTTCTTTACCTGAAATACCAATAATGAAAGATCATGGAAGAATGAATCGTCCGCCGAACAAGTCCGAATACTGCGAACTTCCTCTTCTTGTCACTGCTGGCGAGGGTCCTTGCAGGTCAGCCCGTATAGAATTCATTGCTTGTTAGCATCGCATTTCGCTTCAATCAACACGCAAGTGAAAAGAAGTTTTCACTCGGAGCTTCCCATAATGGACTACAATACAGAAAGAGTATCTTTATCCACGACCGTCGCCATCCGAGTTTCTTTTTAAAAAAGGGATCTATTCAAATGAAAAGTCGGAAGGTTCCTCCAGCACCGTGCTCTTCCGACGTCAGCCTGACAAATGGCTTGAAATTAAAGAACAATTTTTACCCAGAACGAGAGAAGGTCAATGAGCACCTTAGGTCGATTCTCTGCGAGCCAGTGAGTGAATCCAATAATCGCCGCGCCGTACTTGATTCGACTCAGTGTATCTTCCCCAGGAGGCCCAACCTTCAACACATCGACTTGATGGCCCACTAACGCAAAGAAGAGCTCTGACTCTTCTTTCGGCAGCTCCTTTACAATGTTTCGGCTCAAGAATGGAAAGTACATGTGTCGGTGCGCGTAGGGTAGTGGAGGAAGGATCTCCTTCATTCTGAGGATTGCTCGAGCTGTCATTTGATGAATTTCCGAAGACGATTGGTTGTACTTCGTGACGTCGTCCGTAGCGAGGTGGTAAGCCCTGTAAGCCCTGTCATAGTCTGAATGGAACTCAATGGTTCCATTGGCAATACTATGTAGGACGATGTCGACATCAGATCTAGGGAGTAAGGCGGACGACGTCAAAGGATTTGGACCCTTTGGTACAACACTTTCCGAGAGGAGCCCCAACAAACTCCGAACCAAGTATTTGCTCTCCCCTGCGTAGGGGAGCCTGTTGGACCGCAGATGGTGCTCGAGGGTCTTCCTCATCGCATTTGGCGATGCAAATGTCACATTGCCGTCATGCGAGAGATGGATAAGGATAATTTGGTTGACAGCGTAGGTTTGTTCCCTGGTGAGTCTGGTGGGTATAAACGTGAAAATGTCTTCCTGTGCTTCCGGTGTCTGACGGTATTTCCATAGTGCTCGGCCTGCTTCTTCCAGGTAGCCAGGACTGTCTCTCCACGGAGGAGGCTGGTAATTCGCATAGGTCGAAGTTGCTCCGCTCATGGGAATGTCAATTAGTATGCTGCTTGTATGAGCTTGGGCCTTGATACGGTTGAGCATTTCCGGATCTCGCACTAGGTTCTGTCTCAGGACGAGCGCAATCTTGGGGCTGACTATGAAGAGTCGGTGCAAGCCAGGAATGGCGTCAATGGCCCCTTCCCACAGTCCAAAAGAATTTGAACCAACGACAAACTCTTCGTCTTCTGCAGCTTCCCAAATCCCTAGAAAATTTGCATCTGCCATCGCTGTATAGTCCACGGCCTGAAAGTTTTCGATGTCAGGGTCGACCCTTGTCGCCAGCATTGCCGCCATGCCCTTTGGTCCGCCGTATCTCTCCTGGATAGCTTCCCCTGTCCCGACGATCTTGTGGTGAGGGGTATCCAACACGTACTTCAAACCGAATAGCCAGACGTCATCTTTCTTTTGAAGATTATGTTTCTGACGGAGGTTCTTCAAATATTCCCTTATCGGCTTATTGTCTGGATCATTCTCGTCGAAATAGCTGCTGACGAGGGAAGTCCGACGATAGTGCATGAGGTATGTGAACTTGCGAATTGTTTCCAACTCCTTCCTTTTCATCCGTATCTCCTGCTGACGCGCCTCTATTGCAGAATGGATATTTCGAATGGTTCGTGCAGCGTCGTTCTCGAGTCGAGCGAGCCCCTGCTCAAGGTGATCGACGTTGTCGGCGTTGCGGCCATCCCGATACATGTTGACAATTCCATATACCTTGCCAATCGGGCGGGGCTCGAGAGTCTGGGTTGTGACGTCGTACATCATGATAGTGTCCGTATCCACTCCTGTCTTCCGGGCTTTGTGGAAATTCTTCTGACGCTCCTTTTTGTTTCTACAGAGCGGTTGTGTTGGGCGCTAATTATCTGCACGTGCACATGACGTACCTTGGCCGAATCTGAGCATCTTGAAAGTATCGAAGAATAAATCGAGGGATATAATGCTGATATTGGTCCTTGGGGAGGACATTATCAGAGGGTGCAGGCATGATGTGGCGACACCGTGAAAGTTGCTTGTGGTGGGGATGGAACTGTGGGTGTCTTTATGCAGGCGCTGGGACTGAGTCGGAGGTGGTGTCGATGGGGAAGAGTGTGGTTCTCTTTCTGGCCAATGCAGGTGAGAAAGAAAAGTGGTACGAGCGATCGATGCTTGGGTGGCCTCAGCACGAGCAGCACTACCACCGCTGCTGATGATCCTCACCCTGCGCTCACGTGCGCTAGGCCACGCGGCCTAAGACTAGGTTTTAGGAGGAGGATGGGGTTGTCAACTATTTCTGCAACCTGGAGAGCAGATTAGGATCACCGGGAGAAAGTAAGAGATGTCGGACACGTGGCACCGACGCTGAAACTAACACCAATGCCAACGACGCCGGCAACCTCATTGAGTTGCAGATACGAACCGTGACGAGTGATGACACCCTCACTCTATCATCTATCCAGCGCTAGTGTCACCACCTCAAAATATCTACGTTAGTATGAATTTTCGGACATTCCGATAAAATTTACTCCGTTATTTCAAGTCATCAGGCACACAGTACAAAGAGGGTGGGACGAATTGCGGGGTCCTGTAAGGTCCAGTACTGGGGCCGGATTCATCCGGCCCGATTTTCCTTTTTCGATGCAATATGGGCGCTTAAAAGTTGTCAGTGAATCTACTTCGTGCAGTGGGCGCTCGTAACGAGTGTCGAGAAACAGGTGGCCCTGAGAAATAATCGAGACGACTCGGAGAACGAAAGATGAGCACTGTGGCTTCAAAAGGGAGAGAAGTGTTTATATACTAGGGAGATTATAAGACACTATCATTCCTTTCTCTTTGTTTCTGGGAGGCGTCCAACTTCGAGGAGATGGTGCCGTACGTACGTGGATGGGTATTGTCATTTTCGAGCTTTCGAGTTCGTTTGGCCTTTATGATTAACCCACATTAGGCATTTCTACCGACGAGGCGTTATCCCTGCCGTGGTACCAAGAAGAGAGGGCCGTAGGGCTGCACCATAATGCGTCATGGACAGCCACGAAGCCTCGTAGACGACTCGGAGGAGCACTACTTACTTATATGGACAGTGGCGAGTGGATTAGAGCACGTACTCTACACTTAATGAATCTCTATACTCAACGAATAGAGTGGAACCAGTAGATCTGAGCTGGGGGGATTGCGCCTCCTCTTTCGGTGACATAACCGATAGAGGATAGAGGCTAGAGGAAATGCACAATAGTACCATTTGACTTTTGTAGGGGGGAAGCTATCTCGTTGTATTCCCTGATTCTGGTCCACTGTCCAGCCATTGGACATCGAGCGTTGGACACCGAGCATTAGTGCTCGGCGTCTGCGTCTGCGGCGGCGCTAAATACTTATTGTCAAGTCTCGACGGACCCGGGTTGAGGTGGAGGTGGAGGTGGCGGAGCCGGCGGCGTGGACGATGATTTAAGTCAAG
>JANKHO010000263.1:0-29097 GCA_027627235.1 Agrocybe chaxingu | reverse complement strand
CAGAGACACGTTACACGCATTGAGCAGCCTGGAGGCAAAGGCACGCCGCTCATTGTGCATACCCAGGAGGGCGAGGAGCTCGAGGTGGACGTGCTGCTGTGGGCGATCGGGCGCAAGGCCAGCACGGCGGGTATGGGTCTTGAGAAACTTGGAGTCGAGTTGGACGATAGAGGCGATGTCGTTGTGGATGAGTACCAGAACTCAAACGTTCCTGGGGTTATGGCGATTGGAGACGTACAGGGCAAGTGGCTGCTGACACCTGTGGCCGTTGCTGCTGGCAGAAGGCTGTCGAATAGGTTGTTCGGAGGAGAGAAGTTCAAGGAGGAAAAGTTGGACTACGAAAACATCCCAACTGTCGTCTTCGCGTGAGTTTCCACTTCCTTTGTCCCTCTGTATTGACAGGCTTGAGCTCGTTCACCCAGGCATCCTCCCATTGGAACTGTTGGTTTGACTGAACCCGAAGCGAGAGAGAAATACGGAGATGATGCTGTCAAGATCTGTACGTATTTACCCTCCGCCGTCTCAACTACAACAACGATTAATTCTTCTTCTTGACACAGACAAAACTTTCTTCCGTGCTCTCTACTTCTCGATGATCGAAGAAGAGCACAAGGAGCCTACAATGTACAAGCTCGTTGTCGTAGGACCAGAAGAGCGCGTCGTCGGTGTGCATATTATTGGCCAAGGAAGCGACGAGGTCATGCAAGGCTTTGGTGTTGCTGTTAAGATGGGCGGTGTGTCCTCCCTGTTGATAATGTATTGGACGATCACTAATAAGGATTGTATTGGCAGCTCGCAAGCAGGATTTGGACGATACTGTCGCTATTCACCCCACATCTGGAGAAGGTAAACTTTACGCTTCATCATCTTGCAAACTCATTTTTGACCATGAAATATCCTTAGAACTCGTCACTTTGCGATAAGGGCCCGTTTTCTCGGCCTCCAATCCGGTCACTGACCGAATGAAGCAAAAGACGAATGAAGCACAAGTTATAAATACTATACAGTAGACTCGACATGAAATCCACATAATCCAAACTTCTCGACTGCAACCGATCGAAGTGGCGAAGCCTTGAGAACGCCACGCAAGTTATGAGCTTTTTGCTGCTCTGGGTTGAGAGAAATGGGGAAGAGATGCATGCACGAGTGAATGGGCCCTCTGAACGAATGACTGTCGGCCTTCGGGGATGTCGGACTCAATCTTGGCATCGAAATGGATTATCACTGTCAGCTCCTGGACTGCCGAAAGGGTTGGGTTGTCGAACGATTCATTGAGTCATGACCACCAGTTCATCCCATCTGTCTGAAAGGAATTCAAGAAGTTTATCCTTTTATCCTTTTCCTGAAGAGATCGTGAACTCCATAGTCTTCATGGAATCCCAGTCAACTCAAATGCTCTTGGATGCCAAAATCGAAGTTGAGTACTCTGTGACAATGATATAAGTATAAGAAGCAAATTGAACCGCAGACCTCATATGTAGGCTTATCAATAATGTCATCCAGTCCACCTTCGATCTTCCATTTCTCCTCCTGAGTCTGCTTCACCAGCCCCCGGTATAAATGCAAGGCCCTTCATTAATTGGATTCTGGCCCCGTTGTCAGTATATCATGAGGTATTATTTATTAACATCTTGGATACCAGCTGATAGGTAGGAGGATATTTGTGGGTGAAACTGGCCATTGCCGGGCCTTAAGGAATGAGGCTAGTGAATGCTGACGCCGTGAAGAACGGCGAAAGACGCACCCCGCAGAGATAGTCTCCCGAGCTTGAGTTCTGATTCGGCCGTAGTCTTTGATAAATTTCCACTTCAGAAGATAAGCACGCCAACGGTGAGTAAAATTAGCATTTAGACAGTCGTGTGACTGCACCAAAACAAAGAGTGTAAACCCCCGTAGCGCAAGGAAAGACTGGGCGTCATGACATACACCCTGCAAAACACAGGGGACCCGCGATACCTTTTAATTATCCAGGACAAGAATATCCCATCCCTGGAGTCACGGTAAGGTATCAAAAAGATCAAGATGAGTCAAAGACGACTGGAGCATGATCGCGTCAAGAGCACATCTCGGGCACATCGATCGCGATTGCTCCTGATACCAGGCCTAGAGTGTACGCCCCGGCTTCATCTTCACAATTCACAAGCAGATCAAGGGCTGAGAGTAAGAGAGTATGTAGGCGGATTCTGAAATAGATAAGTAGTCGTTGCATCTAATCTGGATGCCGTCACGATCAGTATACAAACGAGCCGTAGGGCATAGGGCTACAGAGTCAATAGGTCATGAAGTATTGCCTCAAGGTCGAGCCACGGATGCAGCAGCATTGAGAGCTGCCTTTTCCAGCCACATGGTGTTATCTGCCTATCATGTGGAGATCTGCGCCACCTATACCTTTTTAGGGCAGTTCATAGCACATTGCATTTTCAGCGGCCCGAACGCCTTCTCTTTCGTCTCTTGTGCGAATATCCTCGTTAGAACCATGGGGGAAGGAGGGGAAATAAGTGGGTGTCGCAATCAGATTACACATCTAGAATACAACTGAATCGCTTGCTTAATTTTCATTCACTCGTCACCTTCATTAAAACTGAGGCCATCAACTGTCCTCGGCGTCCAGCTCTCCTCCTGCACGGAAAACACCACGTTGATAACCAAGTTCAGCGTCTTATTCGCCGACACAGCGGAAAGCGCTACTTTGAGGAACGTCTTGATATGCTTTCGAATGGGGGGTTCCACAGCATTGCCTGCCGCTAATTTTCCGAAATGGAGCGTCAAGATCAGTTTACGAATGGCGGAGAAGGAGGATTCGGAGAGGACCGCGTCCAAGCCCCCCCACTGATGGGCGAGGAAAAACTCAAGGAAGAGCTCTGGGGTGTTATTCTCGCCTTCCAGGATAATAACGAGTTCAAGTGTGGAAAGGGAAGGTGGTAATTTGATGGTGTAGAGCATAAGGACGATGTCGTCGAGGGCAATGCCAGGTCCGGATGATAAAGTCAGGCCACCATTATGGTATAAGCATAGATGGCGTAAATTGGAGTGACGAGTGAGATCGAAAGGGTGTTCAGGTGCCAGAGGAGTCTCAATCACTATCATGCGCATACGTCAGGCTGCTGCAAGGTTTTTTGAAAAAGACATACCATAGTAACGTAAAGTTAGATGTTCGAGCGTATCTTCTATCCGAGAAAGGATTGTCATGACGTCGTCAAAATCAGGAACTACTAAAACTGCAAGTGAAACAGTGCGCAGGTGGGTGAACGAAGACGAGCAGACGCCAGGCCGGGCTATCGATGGCACGTGTTCGGGGTTCTCAAAATACGTCAAGGGAAGTTCGTGGTCCGTGTCCAAGGACTCTAATTCTGGGTAATGAGACGGTCTGACAGGTGAGACGGGCGGATAGACAATAATTTCGTCTTCTGCCATACATTCGTAGAGATGGAGATGCTTGATGTGGCTGTTGACAAGGAAGTTCGTGGGTAGGCCGTTAAGGTTGCATATACGTAGATATCGCAGGCGCGGCGAGCGAACGAGAGCAAGGAACGCGCATCGAAGATTGTCGCTGAGACACGCATAGTTGACGCTTTGCCAATGGAGAAACAAGACGAACTTGGTGATTCCATGGTCGGGGCCGTGTAGCGCATTCAGAATTGAAGTCAAGGTCCCAGCCTTGTCGTACTCCAGCATGACGTGATCGACGCCTTTCTCCGTGTTTGAGAGGTGGAAAGCAAACTCCTTGACATGTTGTGTCAACCGTCCGATCCCTGATCGACCAGGCTGCAGAGTCGCCTTGGATGGCCACGACAAGAGTTTGTGAAGGCTTGAGAGTCGACTAGAGATATCGTGATTGATGTCATCATGGAGTTTGATTTTGTGAAATAGGTGATGTCGAGCTCGATGCGAGAAGGATCGCGAAACGTAGGTGCATGCGCAGAGGGCGTCGCGTCGCGTAGTATCGCTTTCCGATTGTTCCGCTAGGGAATCGATAAAGAGGTCTACCAGCTCTTGAGGGAAGCGCGATATCATTGTGTCCTTATTCATCGCCACCTTGAAGGAAGTCTATAGAGAAAGGAGTAACAGTGGTGTTGAGTGAAGGTGCAAGATGCAAAAAAATGTCGCAGCCTAAAGGTCAGTGGCAGTGCACTTGAGATAAGATATCGGCTGGGGACGGGTGGACCCCTCGTCAGCGTTGGACGTTATCCCCAGGCTGCAGGCTCGACAACGTTCGGAATTGCAAAAGCTTATTGTCTCGAACACGATTTACATTCGATTGTCCCTTTGATTTCTTGATTTCTTAATGTTCTCTCCTGATCTCTCCCTACTTCGACCCACCGAAGATTGTCGCAAAAGTAGTGCTTTGGAAGCTAATATAATTCTCAGAACCAGGAGGAAACGACGTAGCTGAGCCAGACATACCCAATGTTTGCTCGACCGGGGTCGATGAAAGTGACGTACCCGCGATTATCCTTCGCTCCTAGGTTGTCCTCGAAGAACTTGGCGAACGCCTTGGTGTACCTCTCATTCGCCTCGGGATTGATATTATCGAGACTATCCTGAGTGAAGAATGCTTGTTTAATACCAATTGTCGGACAAAAGAAGCGTGGTGCATACAATCCTCAAGCTGAAAGCAGGGTCGAAGGTTCCGGCGAATGTGAGGGTTTCATTGTAGTTGACAATAACTGAGATGTAGGCCTCTGGCTTGCCCAGCGTCTCAGCACCAAACTACATGCGCCAGAGGAACTCCGTTAATGCTAGACGACCCTCAGTTGAGCGTGGATCCATGATCCTCTCACCTTCGAGAACTTGAGGGCAAAGGCCTTCGCGTCCGGGATCTTGTGCCTGTAGTAGCCGAATCATCTTCAAACTCGAGGCCAAACAGGGCGTACCTTGACGTTGGTGACCAGGTTGAGAGTAGGCATGATTCTGTGTGCTCCTGGAAAAGACGAGTGCAAGCCAGTGAAAGGCAGCGGCCCGATTTACTAAGACTGAGACCACCTGATCATGCAATTGCGTTATCCGATTGCAGTTGCTCTATTTTAGGGGTCAAAATGAACATGAAGGTGAAGAGAGCACACAATTAGCATATCCTGAAAGCTATTAGAGCGTTAATAAACCTAGTGTATCCAGATCCAACAATGCGTAGGCCATGAAAAAAAAATAAATCATTGGCCCAATGAGGCTCCCTTCGATGCCTTTCGGGATGGCCTGCCTGAAGACGAAGCTCGAGATGGGTTCCTTGAAGGAGTGTCGACCGGAGTTGAAGACTTGTTCCTTTTCGACAATGGTTCATCGTCATCGTCCTCATCATCATCAGAATTGTCATCATCTACAGGTGCCTGACGTTTTAGCGACGATGATGTTGTGTTTGTGGACGAAAACAGGGTTGTCCCTGTTGCCTTGGTGTTGGGAGGAAGGCGGGAGACAAAAATGCTCTCTCGCCGGGCGTCTGACCACTGCTCGGCGGGTGCATCCAGGGCAGTCTTGAAAAGATCAGTGAAGTGAGCATGGCTGGACAGAGTGATGTGAGAAGGCGGTGGCGGCATCGGTATGTCGTGTTCAGGTGTGTCTGGATTTGTTCTTCTGTACTTTTGCACCACAGTCAGTACGTACATATGGAAGTCTTCCAGGGAGTATAGTGCCTCGTTAATCCAGGTCGTCAGGGGAGCATTAGAAGTAACAATGAACTTTTCGAGAGTGGTTCTTGTTAGGATCATGCTTTGCTTTCCGTCGCCACCGATATACTGGCCAGGGTAAGGCTCGTAGGTGCATTGGTCGAAGATGCGAAGAATGATTCGCTCCACATCTTCCTCAGTCTTGTTGTGATGCAGATATTGGAGGGCGTGATAAAGGATGACGTAGAAGAAAGACTCCAGGTCGTCCTGGACAGTGTGAAGTTTACGAGGCAACCGGAGGAGCAATGCAGACATGAAGTACCAAGTCCCCTGTGAGACGCATTGTTAGCAGCCAGAAGCAAAAGAAAAGGAAAGATAATCACAGTGCGATATGGATGCCGGCGGCTGCCTACTTTCGGTTTCGGGGGGTCCTTGCCTGGGATTCCAATTTTTTTTGCCAGGTCCCAGTCGTTCAGAATGCCTTTCCCATCTGCCGTCATCATAACATTGTTTTCGCTCACATCGCGGTGAAGGATTCCGCACAAGTTCAATGCATCATCATGGGCTGTACTTTGTCGTTAGGAAGCAAAGGGTGGAGCAAAGGCGAGACGGCGTACCATCAAAAGCATCTGATACGACTCGTAGCAGCTGCTTGGCATTCTTGAAGGTACATAGATGCTTTCCAACAAAGTCCTCGAGGAATCGGTGATGAGTGCGTGTTACTAGGTCTGCGATGCGGCCGGCCCTCCATGACTCCTTAGCGTAGTTCTGCGACAAGGTGGTTTGGAAAGGGCCAGGAACGTCTTCTCCGGCTACGATCTTGGGGACATTGCGAACTTTCTTATCTTTGAGCTCTTTTAGAATGTCCGACTCCTTCTCCATTCCATCTACGTTAGCACGCCAAGTATCCTTGAGGAACATCACAGTGCTGGTGTCGAAGTCGTAAACAGGAAATGCACGGGTTGCGCGTCCAGTGGGAGAGTCTGCCTCCGTGGGACCATCCCTGCCAATGACCTCACGTACGGACCCGTCGCCGTTGTAGACTTTGAAAATGCGGAAAGGGCGTACTTTATCATCCTGGGGAAGGTGCTCCATGAGAGGTTGAGCGCTGATGATTTCGTCATCCGTGGCAAGTCGAACGGTCGGGTCAATACCACGTTGGGCGTCAGTCATACGCGAGAAGCGCCAGAGAAACTCGGCCAACTTCTGTGAATCAGATCGGTAGTCGATGGCGGCCGTAACGATAATTGCACTGCGATCTGCTCGCAGAAAGCGAACTTCCTTGTGGTTCATAAAAACCATGAAGGCATGAGTGCGGTACTGGCGAGCGCACATCTCAGCCAGGACGAGAGCGATTTGACCCCGAGCACGTCTCCCTTCCTTGCTATCATTTTCGAACTGATGCTTGAGAAATGCTTTTCCCTTGCAGTTTTCCGGTGGATCGACGAAAGGGATAGCGGAAGTCTTCAGCTCGAAGGGCAGCTGGAGTTTGTCGAAGTGAGTCGTCTTCTTGTCCGCATCTTCCATCATGCTTGCATCTGACGCCTTGTACACTGAGATGTCAGGCTTCCAACGTTTATGCTCGCGAGACTGGTGATCGTAATGGTCGGACGTGTTGAAGAAGGTAAAGGACGGCGTCAAAGTGGGATTCTCAGCAAGTTGGATCTAAGGCGCGAGGCGACTTATGAGCGCCAGCCAGGCTGGAAATGGATCAATACACACCAGGGGGTCGTACATGTTCGGTTCTTTCCGCGGGATTTGGCTGAAATAATCGTCTAGAACGAGGTCGTTTGGGAAAGGTGTACCGACATGCATGAAATCTTGAAAGAATTTGTCGGGGTCGTACGGACCAACGTAGTGGCCTATGATCTCGCGCCACATATTGCTGCGAGCCTGGAGGTAACCAATTTCGCGAAGGGCCGAGGGCACAGAAGTGGACTTGCGCTCAAGTGGTGTGCCTGTTAGAAGGGCTTGAGCCTGAGGATTCTTGGGGGGTGTTTTGAGAGACATGATAGCGTGGCAAACGAACCTGGACGTATAGACGTTTATATACAGCCAGGGTATGCGAAAGAGTCTTGGAAACTGTACGTGACTGATTATCGATGGCCGAGGCAATGGACGATGGGCGATGGAAGGGTGATTGTCATAAGTACTATGACCGCTAGTAAGTCCAGCATGAGTCGCGGTCATGTGACTCAGCACGTCAGGGCCGCGCCTCCATTGTCGGCCGGGATTGAAAGTAATTCCCGCTACCGTAGGTATTCCCGCTACCGTAGGTAGAGGGTATTATGGTGTCCACTCCGGCTAAGTTTTGGCGGGCGAAAAGAATTTCCTCATCGAGACAGGCCAGGGCATTCCGGGGCATTCCATTGACGTTCGATGGAAGGCCGGGAGCCAAAATTCGGTACGCATGACGTCGAAATGAATTGAAACGAGAGACCACAAGAGACCGCTCGAGATTTATTGGGGTCGTGACCGGCGAATGCGAGTGGCCGGTCCCGGTAAAGCATTCAATGCACACAAAGCTTGTTGTCATCTCTCAACATTGTCTGACTCTCTGCTACCTGTCTACTTTCCTAAGTACACCTTTTCTGTTTGTCTTGTTGGTGCCTTGTCACACCCTATGGACCCTGCCAATTTACTGGCCACCAGTCCAAATTTTGTCAAATAAAATTTTATTTCTGCATTCTACAAGACTCTCAGATGTATGCAAAATTTGAAGGGCAGAGGAGGCGCCATTGTGGAATAAAACGTTGTCAAAACTTCAGGCATATTTTAATGGCATTTCGCTCCTTGACACACAATCAGTGCGAAATTTGACGCGTGGGAAAATCGAAATGATGCAATTTTCAGCCTCTTTTGTGATGTCCCGTCGATTTGTCTTGTCCAGAACCCAAATGCAGCGTGAATCATTGCCCAAATCGCAGGTACACATGTGCCTCATATATACTGGATATTGGGTGAATTTACGAAAACCAGTGGCAAATCAATTTGGCAAATCGATAACATTGTGCCTTGATTTTGGGGTATTTCTCGAATACTTCGACTACCAATGCTATTCATGCCCTAAAAATATTTACAGCATAGATTGAGTGAAAATACATATCCATGTCAAATTTGAGGTCATTTGAGCATGATTTGCGCCAGATGTCAACTGTGTCAAGGAACGATGGTGTGACAAGGAGCGCCGGAACACTGTACTATCCCATCTCTCTGAAATTTCAACTGCGTTTGAGTGCTGTTCCTCCAATTTAAAATGATAACACGAAACAAGTATCTATCACCCAATAAACCAAAGGAGCAAAGGTAGCGGGCTCTGCCAGCCTTGCCTGGCCTACCAGCCTTATACCCAACTGAGGACAGTATTTTTTTTTTTCAGAGACAGGTTCCAAGCACGCCGAGCGCAATTATGAACGAGTATGAGTGTCGCGAGGCTCCTCAGGCTGTTCGTTCCCTTACAGGTTAACAGCAAGATTCAAATAGCACTTACTGTGATTCAGTCCTCTTGAATCGCACCTTGAATCGACTGCCGAATCATCCATGAATCTTCCTGTTCTTCAAGTCAGTTTGGCGGCCGGCGACCAGCTTTGCTGCGCAGTCCAGTTCCGTTTCATTGCCAGTTACGCTTCGTAATCAGTATTTTTCGTCTATCTGGTCATGGCAGTGAAAGAAGGGACCAAGGGTTCGGAAACTTGGGGCAAGTTGGTTGGTTTCCTGTTCTTGGCCTTTCGGGCCCTGAAAGAGTCAGCAGTCGAAACACGTTTCTCAAAACCTGGCGTATTTGGAGCTATGTACAGTGACCAACTAGTAGTGGCGTGAAGAATCTAATAAACGGAATAGTTGTTCACTCATCTGGTGATTCTGATTGTGATGCTTCAGCATAAGACCTAGACGAACAAGAACGAGACCCCTCACCCGGTGTAAGTAGTTGACCGCCGCATCAACAAGAAGTTCTACATGACAGGACTCCCAGGACTCTCGCCTGCCTTCTCGTATCTCCTGACGTTCGCCTTGATAAAACAGTTCCACAATACGCTTTCCAAGAACGATCATTGCCCGACTTCTCAGCTGCTCCGCCTCCCTGAGGACTGCTTCATCCTCCAGGTAGTCGAGCCCGAGAATTGTGCGACATCGCGAGACGAGTGTCTTGTCAAAGCGGGAGAGTTGAATGAAATACGCCGAAAGATATAGGGCATCGGTAAATATCCCTAGGTCTTCCTCGATTTTTGACCGGCGTGGAGGGCTGCTCACAAATCATTTCTGATGAGTATGGCGTTTCGAAGATCGATAAAGAGCACTCGCATTGGGTCAATCACGTATTGGGTGCACAGACATGCGGCATTTGTCTGACGAGCTTCTGTGATCGCATAATCTCCACAAAGGTCTGAGGAAGTAAAAATTGCAGAAAATCTTGCAATGAGGTCCCAGCACAGCATCAACTCCTTAGTGAAAACAGGCTTAGGAATCACCGAAAGCGAAAGAGCTCGCGCCAAGATTCGGGTAATGCGTGATATATACTTGGGGACGCTGTAGTGGTCCAGTTCGTTGTAAGGTAGGGCGAAGACAGTAAGGTCGATACAAACGGCGTTGTCAAACCCATTGAATGGAAAGCCATGTAGGTGAGTAAGTATCCAGTCTTTGAGCTTGCCGACTGCTTGAGGAAGCGGAGAGCTTGCATCCTGAGGGTGGAGAGGTGATTTCTCCTCAGAGGCGAAGAGAGACAGGACTAACCATTGGCATCAGAAACTGCACGAGCTGCACGATAGCAGCGGGTACGTCGACGAAGTCTTGTCTTGTCTTTGTAATAGAAGCACTGCGAAGAATGGCGTGCATGTCGAGATTATCGAGCGCAGTACGAACACCAGCAGCCATTCTTTCCAATGGGATACCATACAACAAGTGAACAGGTCCGTGAAGGCATATTTCCCAGCAGTCATCAAAATCCATGTCAGGATCTAAAGTGGAGATGTTACTACAAACATAGATGGAGCAAGGCATAACAAAAATCTTATAATTGGAAATGAAACGGAGGCAATCTTGTGCCAGGTCATCGCGAACGGTGCCATTGCCAATGAAGAATTCCTTTGACCTATCTCGGTCAAATAGGAAGTCCTGAAATGAAACGTGATGGAAGGTGATTTCTGACAGCTTGCCGGAGGTGTGGACAGCAAGGATAGACAAAAGATCATTCAGAAGTAGTTCCACTACGCCGTTAGAAAGGCGTAGAAGGCATTGAATGGTTTTCAAAGCCATGGTCAGGTCCACAAGAGGAGGTATAAGTGGCATGAAAGCTATGCGCAGGACAGGAAGGAGGAGAGACTGTTCCTCTACTGACATAAGTATCTGTCGATATAGCGCATCCAACACTGCGAAAGGCGGGTTTCTTTCATCTTTCTTCAAACCTCGGACAACCTCCAGGCGATCGACGGGGTTGTGCCGAGGGGAGTTGACATATTTAACAACAACAGAAGCAAATATGAATTGACCGGAGGATTTGAAAACGAGTTCGCTTATAACAAACTTGGATGGCCAGTCAGGTGC
The DNA here is from genome assembly GCA_027627235.1 of Agrocybe chaxingu. NCBI lineage: Eukaryota > Fungi > Basidiomycota > Agaricomycetes > Agaricales > Agrocybaceae > Agrocybe > Agrocybe chaxingu. The sequence continues at coordinate 17,956 of JANKHO010000263.1, read as the reverse complement.
AATATGTGCAGCGAGTGGGTGCTTCCGCCGGATGTCAGCAAAACTATTGGCCAGGAAGACCTCGATATCCTTGTCCGGGCACCAAGTATCGTCCAGGCACAGTCGTTCAAGATGGGGAATGACCTGCTCGTCGCAAAACGCAGAAGCCAGCCATTGTTCGGGTCGACTGGCGATGATGACCTTGTGCGGTATTTTGCGCTGCATGTGCTGAACGGCATCTGCGAATTGCTGAACGATTTGGCCTTGAGCCTCTTGGTTCGAACATTCATCCAGTCCGTCAATGATGATTAATTTCGGGGAAGTTGGTTCCGACAGAGAGGACGAAACTTGAGAAAGGGGGCCGAGGATTAACGCTTGGATCTGCTTCCAGATGGTCAAGTCAAAGATCGAAGGGTCGTTGGTGACTGCTGCCTCTATAAAGGGCCGCGTTGCAGGAATATACTTGAGGAGCTGATAGGCGAGTGTGGCGATTAACTTCGTTTTGTCGCTCTCCGCCTTGGCCCTTCTCGAGAAGAAGAAAGAGGCCGACAACCACCCCTCTTCAAGACAAATCTCTACAATCATTTGAGCGATTGCAGATTTACCGGCTCCGGCAGGGCCATACAGCCACATGAGAAGAGGGCTGCTGGGGTCTTTGAGCCATTCGAGGATCTTCTTTCGAACAGCTTGTCTGGTTTTGGGATGGCATCTTGGCACGTCAGAGCGATTAGCAGAATCGTGAAATGCTCCTGGAGCGCTCTTCGCATATAATTTGTCTATCGCTAGAAATAAAAGCGTGTCATAAAAGGATCTACAACAGCAAAAGATCCACGATTCCATACCAGATAATCCCGAAGTGCGGTTTTCTGTGAACACCCCACCAGTGATCAAAACATTGCTGCTGTTGGACAACATACTACTGTCCAAGACATATCACTAGCTTATCAAGAGTGAGAAATGGTGCCGCGAGAGGCGAGAAGCATGCAGGGATCACGCATACCTGTTGGTCCAGGTTGTCCAGGTTCAAGTTGATCTTCAGCGATGAGAATCAAACAATGGCTACCCATATCGCATACGAGTCAGAGTAACGTAATGTCTTCTGGATTTAGAAACAAGTCCCCAGGCCTTGAGCAACTCGAGTGTAGCAGTTGACTTGAGGTTCGACAATGCGGTAAAGAAGAGCGAATAAGACATAAATTTATCACTGCTGTGGGAACCGGTTTTATGGGCGACCAAAAAAGGCGTTATCGCCTGCACACTGATTTCTTGAGTGTCCATAGGTAAATAAATGATAAAAAGTTACTTTTTGGGCTCATAAAATGAGTCGAAATGGAAAAGATTCTGCGAGATTTCAGGTTGACAGTCCATGCTTTCGCATCCTCATCATATCCTCATTTCCTCTAGCTACGTTCATATCTCTCACAAGCACACCCAATTATCTTATACTCCCTTAGTACCCCACCCGGGTCGCAAGGATATCCAATCGGCACCATCTGAACCACCTAGATCAATGATACCGCGTTGCTGTGCCAAAGCAACATATTGACTAAACTTGACGACGCCCGCGTTTCTGTAGGTAGCGCCGTTCTTTGATATCTCGACAGCGATTGTGGAACGCAAGGGTCGTAGGATGCCTTTAAGTCTGTGGTTCTGAAGAGCGTCGACAAGAATCGCAAAAATCTGCGGAACTGTACCGGGTTCCTCTATTGCGAGTGCAACAGTTGTCGGCTTCAGTGGGCCCGTCGACAGCATTGGTGTATTAGCTGTTATCATTGCAGTTTGTGGTGTTGTTCTAATGGTGGCTGCTACGTTGAATGTCGCTGAAGAGGTGCAAGGCTGGGGTGACTGAGGTGGCTTCGGAGATGGTAAAGGGGGAGCGATGGACGGAGGTTTGAGCGCTGGCTGAGGAGACTGCGGGAGAAACGGTGGTGGTGACGGCAGCAAAGAAGGAGCTGAAGCAGGAGGAGGACGAGGAGCCGATATTCCTTCAACGACGATGTCCGTGTCTAAAAGAACAGGAGTACGGTCTCTGTCCGCCAATGCTAGAGTGGATTGGACGTTAGGCTGCGCAGGTACAGAGATGTCTTGCGAGGGTGTCCATGTAGTGGTTGTGTTCACTGCTGCGGGAGGAGCTGATGAGCATTTGGGAGCAGAAGCTATCAACGGAAATCGGGACATGCTTTGCTGTGGTGTACAAAGAGTGCTGGGGAAAGGAAGAAGAGCTGACGCATTTCGGATGGTTGCTGGAGGGGAAGACACGGGCTGACTCCTGACATGGTTTGCCGTCGAGGTATCTTCTCTCGACCGTTCCAGAGACACTAGCTGAGGATTGTAGGTGTTGGATGACTGGAGTGGTTGCCTGAGGCGGGTGTAACCAGAAAGATAGTTCGTGAAGTCGATAGGTTCCTCGATTCTGATTCCGTCTTCCAGCTGCGGAGTCCTTCGAACTGTGGACCCAACACCTGACGACGCCGAGTCGGCAGGGCTTTCGTTACGGGGATCGTTGACGCCCTGCCCTGCTCTGCCAGTGATGCCTGACTGGCTCTTTGGCGAGTTGACGACATCAATGACCTCACTCACCCAATCATAACAGACGGAAGCTTGCATTGTGAGGCTCGGATGTGCGTTGGCCAGAGTAAGAAGTACGACGTGGTAGCGTCTGAGCCTCAATATAGATAGTGCGTAGGCGAAGTCTCGGTCACCCGTTATGAGGATGATGGCGGTGGACGGTGGTGGATTGTCTATGGCGTGTGCCAACATATCGACTAGGTTTTAAATGTTGAGGCGAGTAAGAAAAGACCCCAGAAGTTCCTTACCGAGCATCATCTTGTCTGCGACATCTTTCCGCCCATTATGCGGACAGTCAATTAGAGAAACACCTGAAGACTGTAGTTCCGAGCGCATGACAAGGGCCCGTGGAGGTTGTTCAGAAATCTCCAGATATGCCTTGAACGACTTTACGGTCCCAAATTGCTGGGCAAGAGTGGAGATATTCTTTGCTATGAGGTAGCCAGACCCATTCGAAGGGGCAGGACAGTTTTCTACCAAAAAAATCGTCAGGAAACGTTCGAAATCGAGGAATGGAAACTTACCGTAATCCCAGAATATGGCAACATTACCACCGTTCCCCATCTCTTACTCAAATCTGATAGGGCAGCGACGGTGAGGGTTTTAATGCTTGCTTCAAATCTAGGGGACGGATGGTGAGCAGGTACAAGGGGTCTTCAACAGCCTGTCATGCAGCATCGTTCATGGTCGTACGGACCGCCGTGTCCACGTCACGAATCATCGGATCCTTGCGTTGTTAAAGGGCGCCCGTGAGCTTAACTTAGATATTTACACGGTTCAGGAATGCACGTACCGTGACACCAACAATGTTGTGGGCGCTGGGCGCTGAGCAGTGAGCATCCTGGTACTAGTTCAGCTGTCCACCATTGAGGCTTTGTATGTATGAATGTTGACTGGCTGGAGAAACAAGCACAATTGCGTGCACCCGCGGTCAGGTGCTCATAGCAATTAAAAAAGAAAGGCGATATTTTAACCATCTAAATTGCGAAGGCAATCGAAAGTAGAAGAGATACAGAAAGTATGAAGACTAGAGTCGAGGACAAAGTTGGATGCTCTAATTCATCCTTTACTCCCTATCGTTTGTAAGGATCGGCCAAATGGACATGAACGCCAGTCGGCGGTGAGCCGGTCGTTCTCACTATACCAGCGGCAACAGCTGCTTCAAGATAAGCCTTCAATTTAGAGGCCCCGACCTTCTGATACGCCTTCGGGTCATCCTTCAAAAGTAGACCACCAAGGGCGGAACCGCTGGCATCACCACCTGCCCTGCGAAGAATGTTGATTAAAGGGACCCAAATCTTTGGCGGTTCTGCTGATAGGGCCCGGCTTGACGCTGCAGCAGGGGTAGTTGCGGGGCGGTAGGTTTCTCGGTGGTGTATTTATGCTTGTTGAAGCAACGACTGGTAGTGACAAAGGTATCGGCTTGGGAGCCTCTTGGGAGGTAGCCTTTACCGTAGTCGACGCGGCGACGGCAGCTACAATGCCCGTAGTGCATGAGTCCTCTTTACATCGGGAAGTTGGAGAGAGTGGGGAGGCTAGCAGTGCTGGTGTCTTGGAGATCTGCGGTGGCAGGGTTTGGGCTGCCAACTGTTGCTTCTCATTGCAATCTACGTCCAGTTGCTCGGCAGAAGTTGGTGCAGTCGATGCGTCAGGTCGTTCAATTACTGAAAATGCACTGGAGCTGGAGCTGGAGCTGCAGGAAACGGTGCGAACAGAGGCCGCCTGCGCTAGTATGCATGTCCTCTCAGGTGTCACGGTCCCTGTCGTTGTTTGGTTGTCTTCAAGGGGCTGGAATGCAGAGGCATATGGAGTTGGAGATGATGTGACGAGAGGGACAACGTCGTCTGTATCTTGAATTGGGAATGCTCTTCCACTTCCTTTTCGAAGTTGCAGTCGCTGCAGGGATCGGCGGCGCAGGAACTGCGTGTGCGAAGTGGGGTCGAGGGGTCGTTGGAGGAGGGGTTGCAGTAAGGCTTGAATAAAAGATGTTCGGCGGCGCCGAATCCGAGCGAGAGGTCTTCAGTAGCGACGAGGCTTAGGAAACAGAGGGATGTTTCTCGACGAAGGTGACAATCACCTATGGCGTCACCGTCTCTGATCTGTGGCTGGAGTACAGCCACCCCGAGCAAAGCGTAAAGGACTTACGTAAGGGTAATGTACCCTCTTAGTTTGGCAAGCCATTCCTTAGTTGCTCTCAACCGCGACGCGTAGGAAGTGTAAACGCGTCATGCACGATTCTTCCACGCCAAAACCTCAGCCATCGACTACTTTATCTGCTTTGTCCGCGTCCTCCACGTCGTCGAAGCTTGTCCTCAAGATACCTCCTGCAACACCCCCAAAACGTCCTTCTCGACGAATACCGTACATCGAACTACCAAGGTTGTCAGCTGCCAAGAAGATACTGTATAAGCCAGTTGAAGAGACCTCCATGAAGGGTGATTACGAACCACGTGTCGACGAGGTCGTTGGTGAATACCGCGATGGCAAGTACCTTTATTATTTTGCTCGCTATGACGGAGGGATAGCCCATAAGGTAGACGCGTCCGAAACATCTCTTTTCCATTTTACTAATTTCTCCTCGTCTAACAGTTTCCTGCAATGCGTTTTGAAGCAAAGCATAAGGATCTCGTAGAAGAATATAGTGAGGAAACTTATGGCTGTCTCATGTTCAACGATTGACGGATTTTCCAGCACAAAAGAAGAGGCAGGGCGCTTTAGCCCCCTTCGATCCGAGTGCTCATTATATCCACCCTCTTTCCCGCGTCAAAGTGACGATAAGCATTAAGAGCGATCGTTCGTCTCGTGCTACCAGGTCTGACGACGAGGTCGTCCCAGATTCTGAAGAGGAAGACCACGATGAAGAAGAAACAGAAGACGAGGTTGACGGCGACGACGAGTACAATGGCAGAAGAGTCCGCAACCAGCCTTCCAGAGCGGCGCGCAAGCTTGCTACCAAGGACCTTCCTTTCAGTCCCAAGAAAACCAGGTCTCGGAAGGTGCTGACAATCATGGACTCGGAGGACAGCGTCAGCGAATTCGACGACGTTGAGGAAGTTCATCCAACTCGGCGGTCTACACGTTCCAGAAAGGCAATAGAAATAAACCTTGTCTCCGACGACGACGAATACATCGGCGAAGATGAAGAGCCAGCGCGAAAGCACAAGCATAAGGGCAAAGCAAGCAAAAGACAATCTCGTCCAAAGTCGGCCTTGCCCATGTATGGTCATTTCCGCGAAATCAGCACCTTCAAGGATGATCCATTTTCAGATGACGAAGAGAATGAAGCGTTGAGGCGTCACCGTGATCTGTGCGAGAAGTGCCATCTCGGCCCAGCTCATAAGCAACTTGCTGCATTCAAGAAAAGATCCAAAGGAAGGGGGAAGAAAAGGAAAAGGAGTACAGATGATGAGTTTGAGGAGTCAGACAGCGAGCAACGATACGTCGACCTCGGGGGTTGGGTTCAATGGTAAGCTTATTCCTCTAACAGGTGGGTCTTGAGCTAATGCCAGTCCGGAACGCTTAGCCTCAAGTGTCCCGTCGTCGCCCACTGGAAATGTTTGGCAAACACCCAACGCGAAGAGGTATTGAAAGCAGTCCGAGAAAGGGACCGAAAGGGATGGGAAAGGAAAGGCAGCGAAGGTCAACCTCCTCGCAAACGGTCTGAACTAGACATCAATCAAGCAACAGAATTTGTGTGCGGTCAGTGGTGCCAACCCATCTCGTGTGCAGTGACTTAGCCCTTTTTTTAGGTTCATGCATGAAGGGTGGCATTTGTATGGGATGCATGGAAATTGCACTAGAACCTGACCCATCACACACGAAAATGAACGAAGCCGTAACTTCAACCGTCGAAGATGTTGTTATGATAGATGGAACACCTGAAGCTCAAGATGGTGCCGCGGTGGGTCTGGCGCGCGAGCTTCTTTTCCGATGCTTCGCTTGCAAACGCCTCGCCCACTACGCTCATTTGCCGAAGCCTTTAGGCTTTGAAGAGAGTTCTACCCCCGACGTAGCAGACCACTATCAGACGTCGAAGAGCTGGCTCTGCGCCAATTGTTCGTCGTATAAATATGGACTCGATAAGATCATCGCCTGGCGTCCTTATCCTGCTAATGCTGTCGAGACTCCTCTGCAGCTAGGCGAGCTCCCGAACTACAAAGCCCACCTTCCAAGAGAATACCTCGTGAAGTGGGCAGGGAGGAGCTATCGGCGCACTGAATGGGTTCCTCATATGTGGCTCCTCTCGACAAACACGGCTAAACTGAAGAACTTCATTTCTGCGGGGACTAAGGTTGAATTGCTCAAGGATCCTCTCAACGAAGACGACAATGCAATGGAAGTGGACGCTCCAGGTGGCCCCCTGAAAGCCCTATTTGATTCTAAGCCAGCTTCCCGGGCATCTTCTCTCAAACCAGATGCAATCAATTCAGCTATTGCACCTCTACCTGATGCTGAACGTCGCATACCTCCTGCCTGGAAGACGGTTGATCGTGTTTTGGACGTCTTACTCTGGCGCAGGGGCTCCAAAAAATCCGCCGGGAAGAAAAAGTTGAAGCGCCCAATTGCTCTCAGTAGTGACGATGATGACAACGACGACGAGGAGGAGATGAAGGAAGTCGCATCAGTTGTTTTCGAGAAAGGGCAACAACCGCCTGACAGCTTCACGGAGACAGTCGATGAATGGGAGATACACGACGACCTCGAGAAGAAAGATGCCAATCGAGTGGTGTGGGCCTTCTTTAAATGGAATGAACTCGGATATGAAGAAGGTTAGCCTGACTTCGTCAAAGCAGTATACATTACTGAAAAGATTCCCTAGCTACATGGGATGCTCCTCCACGTCGTGGCGAGCCCGGATACGAAGCCTTCAAGGCGGCCTTCGATCGATTCGTTGAATCTCTCAACGTTATCATCCCGAGACAGAATAAAAAGTACTGGGATAAATTTGACGCACGAGATCCAAATGCGTACCGCAGACAGCACATGTTGAAGGACGCATCAGATCTAGACTTAGGACAGGCGCCGAATCTTAAACTCATGCCATTTCAGGTGCTGTTTTCTGTCATGACCTCTGTCTGTCTCATTATTCATACATCCGCAGGTTGATGGCTTCAACTGGCTGTGCAACAATTGGTGGACTCATCAACACTGTATCCTTGCAGATGAGATGGGTTTGGTATGGTGTTCACTAACATCGGGTTTCTTCTCCCTTGCTCATTTCCTTGTTTAGGGCAAGACAGTTCAGATAGCGGCATTCTTGGGAAACATAGCAGACAAGTTTAAAGCGTCTCCTGCCCTCGTTGTTGTCCCTAATTCCACCATCACGAATTGGTTCGAGAAATCGAACGATGGGCACCTAGACTTCGCGTTGTTCCATTTTACGGCGAAAAAACTGCTCGAGACATTGTCAAACAGTTCGAACTCTTCCACAGCAATGTGGAACCGAGTGCTTTGAAAACCAAATTCCATGTCCTTGTTACGACATACGAAACTTTGACCAATGTGAAAGATTTTGGCCCTGTTTTCAAGAGCCAACCACGTTGGGAGGTATGCCACCTTTTTTAGTATTATGTTAGTCTGCTGATTTGTTTTCAGGTACTTGTTGTTGATGAAGGGCAAAGATGTAAGCATGCTTTCGCTTTCAGCATTCGTCTCTCTAAGATATCTTCAGTGAAAAGCGACAGCAGCCTACTATTCAGGAAACTCAATGAACTGAGTACTGCTCATCGAATCATTATGACTGGAGTGGGTTGCACCTCTGAATTCTACGAACTGCTCACTCAGAGGGTCCCAGACGCCGTTAAATAACAACATCCGCGAATTGTTCAACCTTATGAATTTCCTAGATCCAGAGGAATGGAAGGATCTCGAAGCTTTGGAAAAGCAACACGAGGTTTTGGATGAAGAGCTCGTTAAGCAGCTGCATACAAGGTTGAGACCATACTTTCTGCGGCGCATCAAGAGTGAGGTCCTCGAATTACCTCCGAAGGTAGGCGCACACTTGTCAAAGCGCAGATAAAATGAATCCTGAGGTGGGCTATTACGCAGAATGAGGTTATTGTTCCTATTTCTATGGCCCCTCTACAAAGAGAGGTGTATCGCTCAATTTTGAGTGAGCGGGATCATACTATGCTTAGTGATGTGGCTGACAGCTGTTTGACTAGCACACAACGCAGACATTTTGAAAGGCTTGACCCAACCTGGCACCACACAAAATGCACCAGCGAAGGCTCGCATCAACAATGTCCTCATGCAATTGCGGAAGTGAGGAACCGTGCTTCTTGCTGAGGAGCTTGCTGATCAAGTAATCAGATGCCTCCAACATCCTTATATTTACGACGAAGATATAGAGCCTCGGGATGTTACCCCACAGGAGATGCACGAGAAGCTTATAGATGCAAGCGGAAAACTGCGGTTCCTCAAGTCATTGTTGCCGAAGCTCAAAGAGCGTGGACATCGGGTCCTTCTCTTCAGCCAGGCGAGTCCTTTGAGAGTAATGTAATGCACATACTAACCTTCTCACTCCTTGTTTAATGTAGTTTGTCATAGCATTGAACGTAGTGGATGACTTTTTGGCAGGAGAGGGTTATAAGTTTCTCCGCTTGGTGCGTCACAGCATCAGTTTTTGCTACTTGCCTTTGCTGAGTTGGACCATGTAGGATGGAAACACCAAGAACAACGTTCGTCAAAAAATAATGGACGAATACAACAAACCTGGCTCAGAGTACTTCATATTCCTTCTTACTACACGGGCTGGGGTGAGTGTCATTTGTTCGCTCTCATCGAACCTGCATTTATTGCGTCTGACAGGGTGTGGGCATAAATCTTTTTGTATGTTTGAATTAAGTTCGCCTTTTCTTCTACCCTTAACATGGCGCAGACTGCCGACACCGTCATCATATTTGATCCCGACTTTAATCCTCATCAGGTCAGTGGGTATTAAAATCCATCTGTGGTCCTCTGCTGAAACACAAGACCCAACAGGATTTACAAGTAAGAGTCTCTCAAAGTGTTCCATTCTTACACTCACCCCTCTCAAGGCGATTGCCCGTGCATACCGGTTTGGACAGAAGAAAACTTGTTTGGTCTTCAAATTGATGGTGAAGGATTCTGCTGAAGGTAAAGACAGGCTCTTTCGTTGTCCGCAAGTTAAATCCACGTCCATCCATCAGAACGAATAATGCAAATCGGGAAGAAGAAATTGGTCCTTGATCACGTCATTGTCCAGAAAATGGACGATGACGATGAAACGGGAGGAGAGAACGTCCAATCAATTCTTACATATGGTGCTAAGGCGCTATTCGAGTCCGAGCAAAATATTCGTGACATTACTTGTGAGTCCTTTGGTTACTTGTTATGGTTTTGAGGACTTAGTTCTTGCAGATTCCGACCATGATATCGACAACCTCATTGAGAAAACCGAGAAAGAAGCCGTTCTTGAAGCCCCAAAAGCTGGCGGCGGTCTCGCCTTCTCCTTCGCCAAAATCTGGGCTGCAGATAAAGATGATCTGGAGGAGGTTGCAGACGATGACCAGGCTGATTCGTGGGCTCGAACTCTCCAGATGATCAGCGCGGAACGAGAAAAGGCTCAGATTACAGACATGGCTCAGTCCGGCAGAGGAGCTCGTCGCCGCGCTGCTGATATAGCCAAGGTTCCTTTTACCTTTTCTCATGGGGTGACTTAACCATGCTAACTTCTACCTAGACCAAGATGAACATCACCGCTGATGGCTCCCAAGGTTTTACCACCACCAGCAGCAAGGCCAAGAAGGTGTCAAAGCCGACCGAGTCTGATGGTTCAGCCTACAACCTCTCTGATCAAGAGTCCGAGATTGAATCCGACAATGATAGCGCCGTCGTCGATGAAGATTTTACCTTGGAAGCCAGCCATAGATCTAAGCACCCTTTGAACGCCATCCAAAATAATGGTCATGTCATCACCCATGACTGCGGACTCTGTGGACAGCGCCACGTGTCTGGACAATGTGCCATGGTTGAACGATCCGAAAATCTTGCGGAGTATCGAGAAATGCTCACTCTTCACGCGGACGATGAGCCTTGGGAAGAAAGGGTACGTTGCCTTGTTTTTCTCTACCTACAACCCTGATGCGATGGTCCACATAGAAGGCTGCCGTCCAGGCTATCGATGAAATCCTGCACGCTCGAGGACATATTTCACTAATTGCTGGGCAGCCGCTACATCCTTTGGCGAAGCCTATTCCTCAGCCTTCAGTTCCGAAAAAGGCCAAAGCCCCAAAACCGATTAGTAAAGCTGGTCCCAAGTCCGTCCAAGAGAGGATGAAATCATCGAATCATTCGTCTTCTTCGCAAGCTAGTGAGCCTGTCAAGAAGAAACCGGTAATGTTCGCTATTTCCCAGGCGGGTAAGTGTGTTCTATGTGGGGAACCTGGACCGCATGGTGCACAGAGTTGTGCCGTAGCCAAATCAGATTCGAAAAGGTAGAGAGCCTCCCTGATACTACGACGGACAGACACTCAAAACTTCTTTAGCATTTCGACGCATATTAGGAATTTAGAAACTACGGGCGACGCGTCTTTCACCCCTACGATCAATGCGTTGCGCAACCTTTTATCCAGGGCAAAGTCACAAGAGATTGCCAACGGACCAGCGAGCAAGACTGCCTGAACTTACACCACCGACATTACTGCACAATATACTGTATCACCGTACTATACTTCCTAGAAAATATGCTTATTGCGAGCGAAGCGAGCATATCATTGACTAAAGGGCTGGGGGGCCCGGACAAACAAGTACAAACTCTTGTTGCAGAAACTGAGCGTTGGGGTCGTTGTTGGTGAGCCGTATTTCGTGGGATCTACGTTATATTCTCCTCTGTAAAGCTCCATGTAGACTATTTATATGCTATGAAATAAGTTTCTCCAGGAAAAATCTCCTTTGGAAGTCTTTTTTTGGTGTTCTGGGAGCCTTGGTACATCCCCTCATGCCACCACAGGCCGGATTTTTCCCACAGTCCGCATTATACTCTACGTAAATAGAACACATTCCTCAGGCTCAGAAAAAAATACAAGGTAGCTACACAGGCCGAAGAGGTATTCTCAGCAAATAATATTCTGTTTTGAGATGAACTGGCAAACTAGGATGGCGCAGCGAGCCCCCCGCTTCCAGCGGTTACTTAATGTAAAGTGTTCTTAGACTTGCTTGCTCCATAATCCTGTATACCTCTCGCTGGTCTCAGGGCGACCCGAGTACTCCGTACGCGAATGGCTGTGTGAACATCCGAAGCTTGATTAGACTGGCCCATTTTACAGTACTACTTAAGTGATGCTGGATACTTTTTCTTTTTCATCCCGCAAACATCAGTATCGAGCCTTTGGATACCATTGTTAGGTTAAGGCTTCTATATTGACGTCTGTTGACCATCAGCCTTTATTGATGCTTGGAACATATAATTGAAACTTCAAGTGGCCGACCATGGCTCAATGCCCCCATGAACTCCATAATCCCTGGTGCCTATACTCAAGGCATAAATCAGTCGGTGGCAACGCTGAAGAGGACGCGCTCCGGTGAAAAGGACTCAGAAGAAAAGGGACCCCGTTTCGACAAGTCTCTGGCACCACCGCTACCACCGATACACCCCGATCTGATTCTGCAGGTTTATACTCATAAGTCTCTTAGGCGCCCTGATGTTTCTCCTTCTCAGTACGGTGACAACGAGAGACTTGCTTGCCTCGGAGAGAAATCGTTTGATCTGGCAATAACCACTACTCTCTTCCAAATCCGGCCACTCCTACCAGCTGGGATCATCTCTGTAAGATCCTGCCACCGACAGAACGCTCTCTAGACTAACTAGCAGGCATAGAAACAACGGAATCACCTCTTCAAAGACGTAATTACTGTATGGGTGGCACACTACGGTCTGGTGAAGAAACTGCGGTGCCATCCAGACGTGTTTCATACCCTTGAGTCGCCCGAGGTGAGTCGCTATCGGATGTCCGGGCTGTCTGGAAATCGGTAATTGTTGCGTATGTTTAGGAACAAGGTTCTCTGTTTTATGCTTATGTCGGTGGTCTCTTGATGACATCTGGACAAGAGGCCGTGAATACCTGGATTGACGGCCTATTTTCCCAAGAGAGACCTAGGATCGTAGAAGAGCTTGGACCTAGTACGGTGGTGATGCCTCCACAAAAGAGGGCCAAGAGTGAAGTTATATCTCCTGTGCTGAATCAAGGAGCAGGAAGCTCCATATTTTTTGCCTCGCAGCCGCCTCCGTCACCGCCTCCCGTGAAGCCTGAACCATCATCATCCCGCGCAGTATTCGTTTCACCGCCACCTGCACACCTTCCCAACCCGCTAGCCCCGGCGCAGCCGGACATGCCATTTCTCCCCCTCTTCAACCAAGCGGCAATGCAGCGGCGCGTACAGGTTGAGTATGTCGCGGAATTTAGTGGGCCACAACATGCCCCTCGGTGGACGGTAAAATGCATAGGTGTGTCGCGCGTTCGGTGAGTTAACGGGGAGAAACTAACTGCAGGCAGTGAACGGTATTTGTAAGGGCATTGGAAGTTCGAACCACAAACAGACCGCCAAGGAGGAGGCGGCGCGGAAGGCGTATTACTCGATGGGTTGGACGTAGCCGTAGCTAGAGTAATCGAGAGTCATTTGATTGTGCTGACTAACGATGAGTTGATCTGCGTGACGCTGCTAAGTATTTGAAAATGACGGACTGGGCTGCCTGCTCTCCGAGGCCACTCTCATCCAACATGGCCGCCCCAACAGACCCCTCGCCCCTCCCCTACTCCCAGGCAAACCCAATCGATCTCACCGGCGACGACAGCGACGACGACCAGCCCACCATCGACCACTATGTCGCCGCCAGATATGCCAAACGCCCTCGCACAGATCCTCCACGACCACCCTTCCCCGACTATGCCCAATCGCCGTTTGTCAACCCCTCCTCTTCGACGACCATGAACTCGACCCCGTTTCCTTTTACTGCGCGTTCTCCCCAGCCCTCACTGTCCAAACCTTCGATATTTGCTCCACAGTCCCAGCACCTCCCTTCAAGCCAGTTCTCTGCCTTTACAACACCACTCACCCAGTCGACATATCGGCCAGCATTTGCATCACCTTTGCCCTATCTCGCGCCACGCCCCGACCAATTCTCTCCTTCACCGCCTAGAAATCCTGCTTATCAGCCCATTCGCCAGCCGGAGCCCATTCCGTCGCCCTTACCGGAGCGTCAAGTTATAGACCTCACAGACTCACCCTCGCCGCCGCCCACAACCCCTCCGCGTCAATCATCTCAGCCACCACTGCCCGCCGAACTGCCACCTAAGACGCCCGTTTGCATCGGCCAACTTTCCGTGACCGCCTTGGTTCTTTATCCGGTTCAGTTTTTGGCACCTCGGAATCCAGGAGAAACCGAATGGGCGTATGTCAGGCTGCAATATGAACACAATCCCAACAAGCCGGCGAGCAAGGAAACCATCCATATTCGCGCGCCGTCAGCAAAGGGCACGGATGGGGAAACTTTGCCAGGGGAAAACTTTGGCGTTATCGAGCAAAAAGTGGCGGACTCACTAGGGCCTATGCTGGGGAAAGGTTTGATTCGATTGGACGCCAAGATTCGTAAAGGGACTGGCAACGTACGCATTGTTCGTTGCTTGTGCCAATTGCGCTATTTGCTGACTTTAGGCCATCAAGTTGCCCATTCTACCCCTTCAAATGCTGGTTTACACGCCCAAAGGCAATATCCCCGTTGTTGGCAATTATCTCCGACAATGCAGCCTGCTCCTCGACCATCCTACCCCTCCTTACGATATGCAACGCTTGTCACAGTATCATTATTTCAATCCACACGATCCTCCTGCAGAAGGGCATAATCGCAATATCATGGCCACCAATAGACTGAATGTTCTTATACAAAGGGACCAATCGCGCTGGATCACGCCCGCTTCCAATTCTAAAAGTGTCGAGGTGCAGAGAAGTCAGGTCGATGAACTATTTCAGAGCATAAAGGACGACGATGGATTGTCTGAGACCGAGCCAAGTGTGTACTTTCACCTCTTTTCCAGCTTCTTACCTACCCGTTTGCAGAGACGAGACAAGCTCTAACTTTTATATTCTTTCTCTCATTAAAGGCCCTGAAGTCGCAACCAAACTATACCCTCATCAGAAGAAGGCTCTAACTTTCCTTCTAGAGCGGGAAAGAGAACAACCCGGGGTTGATGGGTTTTCGTCCTTATGGCAAAGGAGGATGCATCCCTTGACTCAGCGGCCCTCCTGGTTCCATCTCGTTACGCAGAAGGAAGTGTACGAAACACCTCGGGAAGCCAAGGGCGCTATTTTGGCCGACGATGTAGGTCTCCATCGTCATTCTGTTTGCACCTATCTGACAGCTATGGTTCCACAAGATGGGTCTCGGCAAAACCATTACTTGTGTCTCTCTGATAGCCAATACCCTCGATTCATCTCTTGCCTTTGGGATGACACCCCTAGACCCCCCGCCTCCACCCCCACATCGAATCGATGATGAACCAGACGCGTCTCATTTTGTCGGCAGCGTATGGGGAATGCCCGACGCCAGCGGGACCAATTCGACATCTGCGAAGGGGAAGGCGAAGGTGGAAAAGATACAGGAGAAGCTCGAAGCCGACTATGCAAGATGTTGTCGGATAAAAGCTCGGAGTCGTGCAACATTAATTGTCTGCCCACTGTCGACGGTCTCGAATTGGGAAGATCAATTTCGCGAACACTGGAGAGGAGAAGTTTTAGTTATTGGAGGAAATGGCGCCTGTTTAGGACATTCCTCTTCATGTACGCCGTCCCATACCCCCAGTGGCTCGCAGACGCCTATGGTCATCGACGACAAGCCAAAGGACGACAGACCCAAACGCGTTCGTGAGGGACGAGCGCTGCGCGTCTACGTTTATCACGGCAATGCTCGTCGGCCTGACCCTGCTTTCCTAGGCGATTTCGACGCTGTGATTACTACCTATGCTACCCTGGCCTCCGAGTTTTCGAAGCAAAATCGGAGTCTCATGCCGGTCGAGGATGAAGACGATGACGGTGGAAGTAGCGACGGCGCTGGCACCATCGACATCGATGAGTATGGGAATCAGGTAGTGCGACTTCCCAAACCGAAGAAAAGTGGTACGAAGAGGAAGAAGTCGGCTCTCACTCAAGCCAACAACCCTGCAGAAATACCCAGCGCTTTGCAGAGCATTTATTGGTTCCGTGTCGTCCTTGACGAGGCTCAGTATGTGCTTCGTCTTTTTGTCTATGCTATCGATTCGACTTAGCCTCTCATAGCTGCATCAAAGAGACTGGGACAGTCGCAAGCCGTGCCTGCTGCGATCTGATGGCAGATCGGAGACTCTGCTTAACGGGAACTCCTGTACAGAATAAACTGGACGACGTCTTTGCTCTCCTTAAATTCCTCCGTCTCGAACCTTTCGACGACAAGAACATCTGGACAGAATATATAGGCAGCCCCGTCAAGTTTGGCCAAGCCCTTGGTGTCGCCCGTCTCCAAACCATCATGAAGTGCATTACTCTCCGCCGGACGAAGGAATCGAAAGCGCCTGATGGGAAGAAGATCCTTTCTCTTCCGCCTCGTCGTGACGAGCTAGTCTACCTCAAGTTTGATCCTCAAGAGCAGGAGATCTACGACAGATTCTTCAACGAGTCGAAGGCCGAGTTCACAGACTTATCTAGCAAGAACGAGGTCATGAAAAACTATGTCGGAATCCTCCAGAAGATCTTGCGCCTTCGCCAAATATGCGATCATTTTGAGCTTGTTCAAGGGAAGGAGCCCGGGCAGGAAAATAGCAATTCCGACGTTGTTGGCTCTTATGAGGATATCATCACCGCAATCGTGAGGGAAGGTTTCAGCTACGCACGGGCAGCAGCTATTTTCAACATCCTACGCGAGTCCGCCACTACTCAATGTGTCGAGTGCGGCTCCGAACTTTGCCTATCATCAGAGCTCAGTCAGGCTGACATGGACGTTGATGTGCCTCCCACTGCCCCGAAACGTGGACGACGACCTAAGGGCACCACATCTCGCAGTTCAACACGTGCAAACAGTCCCAACACCCCTCGGCCTGTCCTTACGAAGTGTCAGCACCTCTTCTGCATCGAATGCTATCGCACGTCCGTCTGTCCAGGTTGGCCCAATGTTGATATCAGTGTTCGACGCTGTTGCTCTGCCTGCCAAACTGGTCTCTGTCCTACTGACGCCTTCGAGATCAAACCCGATTCGGTGATAGAAGGCACTCAAAAGAAAAAGACCCAGAAGCGCGAAAAGAGGCAGAAAGGTGGTTCCCTAGAGAATTTTATTCCCTCGACGAAGGTCAAAGCATTGATGAGAGATCTCGTCCAATTCTCGCGGATGAATTCACACTCGGTCAATTATGATCCAGAGTTGGAAATGACGAACAGTCAAGGCATGAGGATAGAGTGCGATATCGTGAAAACGGTCGTATTGTACGTTATTCTTTCCTATTACCCTATATTCTGGCTGAGTATCTCTCTAGTTCTCAATGGACGTCCATGCTCGACAAGTCGGTGCCACTTCATCCCATTTATTTCTCTTCACTGACTTTCATTCCAGAGTGGAGGACGCCTTGGAATCTGCCGGTATACGCTATGACCGATTAGATGGCACCATGAAGCGGGACGAACGGACGCGTGCCATGGATGCTCTCAAACACGATCCAGGTTGTGAAGTCCTACTCGTTAGTTTGAAAGCAGGAGGCGTTGGTTTGAACCTCACTGCTGCTCAACGTGTATATCTCATGGATCCCTATTGGTATGCCTGATTTTCGCGGGTGCAAACTTACGTGCTCACCAATCCGTGTTCTAGGAACCCAGCCGTGGAAAACCAAGCCGTTGATAGAATTGTGAGTCGCTTCTCGCTGAAGAGCCCTTCCTCAGGTCCTGACTTGAGCATACAGCATCGTCTTGGTCAGACACGCCCAGTCACGACAGTCAAATTCATTATCGAGAACTCCATCGAAGCCCGACTACTAGAAGTGCAGCGCAAGAAGACTGAACTGGCAAATATGACCCTTGGCCAGACTTACACCAAGTCAGAGTTGCTGCAACGACGTCTGGACGAGCTTGCGCAACTGTTTGGTGCCTGAACTAACATATCTACTACCCCCTTAGACTCCTATAGTGTTGTAATACAATTCTACAGCTATCCAGTATGTGTTGTCTAAATCTATAGCCTGTATTCTGATTCCCAGATTAATCCATCCAATCTCTTGTCCTCATATAAATTTGTAAACGGGCGAATACCCGTTATCAACCATAAGCTTTGTCCAATCACAATAGGCCCGAGCGACAATACCGCGCATGATCAGAAGGCTATGGCGTCCCAAGTGGAGCAAAATTATGCCGCAACATTTTTCAGTATGCCGCA